>JARACY010000311.1:0-106231 GCA_029255725.1 Scrobipalpa atriplicella
GAGCACGAGGAGTCACCGCAAAGAGAATTCGATGCAGTAAGAAAGCGGGGCAAGGGTAACAACTCGGTTGTAAAGTTTTGTTAAGTTTTAATAGCTTGTGGATAAATAATTTAAATAGGTAATATCATGAAAATCAAGGCCCGATATACGGGATGGTAAAAAAATAAGATTAACTAAGAAAAGGTGATAAACTAACGTTTTTAAAAGCAATTTATATTTATGAGTTCAGCTAAGGTCCTAAAAATAATGTTATATACCGAGAACCTGTAGAACAATAAACAGTAGCAAAATAATACATATCTACCTACAACGCGGTGGTACAGACTCAATGGAAACAACACAGATGTTGTAACTAGGTACCTTAAGAAAATGTTATTACAATGATTTTCTGTTTCTTACCTTATATTATATCAAATTGGAACGCACTTCATGCAGTAAAGTAGTTATTTTTAAAAGCTTTGCTCTTACATAACGGAGATCGATAAAATATACCCACTACGGGAGCGTATAAGACATAAGTAGATACAACACCGCTCCATCAAATGACCCTCTAAAGCAAGAACCTTGTTTGTTAAAAAATACTCTTTAACATTTGAGCAACAGATACTTTATTTTTTCACTGGAAGTGTTTGTTTGTAAAGATGATATTGCAATATAATATTTAGTAATAGTTTGTTTGATTTAATTTCGTACCATATGTCATCATATTACAGTTTTAAGAATAACACTTCCGATAACTTAATAGCAGGTAGAGTTATTATTGCTGATGTAAGTACCTACTTGTCAACAGGATTATGGTCGTTGGATCAAATATTCCCTTTGCGGCGCGCACTGATTGCCCGCGCCCGCGCGCCTTCTCCGGAGTCGGCACAGCGCCTTTAATGACTGGATGGGTTATTCTACACCGCATAAACTAACAGCCTACAGAAGATAATATTTTGGTTGTTACTTAAAAAATAAAATAAAAGAGTATATACCGGGTTTAAAGGACAGCGTCCCGCAAACAGATAGGGGTTGCTCAGTCAACGATACTGAAAAACTTGCACCAGGAAATTCTTTCAGGAAATGAAAAAAAAAAATGACTTTCCCATACAAAATGACCACCTCGATCAGACAATTTGTATGGAAAAGCAAATTTTTTTTTTCATTTCCTGAAATAAATTCCCAATGATAGTTGTTCAGTTTCGTTGACTGAGCAACCCCTATCAGTTTGCGGGACGCTGTTCCTTACATCCCGTATTTAGACTCTTCAAAAGTACTTCTCCGGAGATTATTAGGTTACTCTGCCACGCTACAAAAGACTGGTCTTTTCTCAGTGATTGATGAATGATGATGACACAGCCTTATGGCAATTACAGACATGAGTTATCTCATCTGCATTGACCGCCACAATATTTTTTTTTTAAATACTAGCCGTAAAAGGGCTAGTTACAAAAGTCTTCTATCTGGCATATTACACTCTCTCTAGTAGGTAATACAAAACTACTCTGGTGTTCTCTCTCCTTTGCGGCAGTTGGGCCTACAAGCTAGCCCATATTCGTAGACCGTCGTCACAATGAATTTAAAACTATAATATTTAGTGTGTCTCACTTAAGTTTAAATAATTTGAATTTAAAACTAACTAACTAACAAAACTTTTTAGGTACCACTTTGTAAATACGAGCCGGCTTTTCTCTTGGCAAATCAACATGCACAGCATCATAGTGACATAACCCAACTAAACGATGTGATGATCCTCGGAGATGAGGCAACTCGGAAAAGCAGTGACGTCACTATGATGCTGTGCATGTTGATTTGCCAAGAGAAAAGCCGGCTCGTATTTACAAAGTGGTACCTAAAAAGTTTTGTTAGTTAGTTAGTTTTAAATTCAAATTATTTAAACTTAAGTGAGACACACTAAATATTATAGTTTTAAATTCATTGTGACGACGGTCTACGAATATGGGCTAGCTTGTAGGCCCAACTGCCGCAAAGGAGAGAGAACACCAGAGTAGTTTTGTATTACCTACTAGAGAGAGTGTAATATGCCAGATAGAAGACTTTTGTAACTAGCCCTTTTACGGCTAGTATTTAAAAAAAAAATATTGTGGCGGTCAATGCAGATGAGATAACTCATGTCTGTAATTGCCATAAGGCTGTGTCATCATCATTCATCAATCACTGAGAAAAGACCAGTCTTTTGTAGCGTGGCAGAGTAACCTAATAATCTCCGGAGAAGTACTTTTGAAGAGTCTAAATACGGGATGTAAGGAACAGCGTCCCGCAAACTGATAGGGGTTGCTCAGTCAACGAAACTGAACAACTATCATTGGGAATTTATTTCAGGAAATGAAAAAAAAAATTTGCTTTTCCATACAAATTGTCTGATCGAGGTGGTCATTTTGTATGGGAAAGTCATTTTTTTTTTTCATTTCCTGAAAGAATTTCCTGGTGCAAGTTTTTCAGTATCGTTGACTGAGCAACCCCTATCTGTTTGCGGGACGCTGTCCTTTAAACCCGGTATATACTCTTTTATTTTATTTTTTAAGTAACAACCAAAATATTATCTTCTGTAGGCTGTTAGTTTATGCGGTGTAGAATAACCCATCCAGTCATTAAAGGCGCTGTGCCGACTCCGGAGAAGGCGCGCGGGCGCGGGCAATCAGTGCGCGCCGCAAAGGGAATATTTGATCCAACGACCATAATCCTGTTGACAAGTAGGTACTTACATCAGCAATAATAACTCTACCTGCTATTAAGTTATCGGAAGTGTTATTCTTAAAACTGTAATATGATGACATATGGTACGAAATTAAATCAAACAAACTATTACTAAATATTATATTGCAATATCATCTTTACAAACAAACACTTCCAGTGAAAAAATAAAGTATCTGTTGCTCAAATGTTAAAGAGTATTTTTTAACAAACAAGGTTCTTGCTTTAGAGGGTCATTTGATGGAGCGGTGTTGTATCTACTTATGTCTTATACGCTCCCGTAGTGGGTATATTTTATCGATCTCCGTTATGTAAGAGCAAAGCTTTTAAAAATAACTACTTTACTGCATGAAGTGCGTTCCAATTTGATATAATATAAGGTAAGAAACAGAAAATCATTGTAATAACATTTTCTTAAGGTACCTAGTTACAACATCTGTGTTGTTTCCATTGAGTCTGTACCACCGCGTTGTAGGTAGATATGTATTATTTTGCTACTGTTTATTGTTCTACAGGTTCTCGGTATATAACATTATTTTTAGGACCTTAGCTGAACTCATAAATATAAATTGCTTTTAAAAACGTTAGTTTATCACCTTTTCTTAGTTAATCTTATTTTTTTACCATCCCGTATATCGGGCCTTGATTTTCATGATATTACCTATTTAAATTATTTATCCACAAGCTATTAAAACTTAACAAAACTTTACAACCGAGTTGTTACCCTTGCCCCGCTTTCTTACTGCATCGAATTCTCTTTGCGGTGACTCCTCGTGCGATTACTCCCATTGCGGTTACTCCCTTACAGTTACCACAATTACAATCTCTCTGTGTCGATTGTATAAACGATTGTACGGTCAAAGTCCAAAGTGTTATTAAAATAATTATAATATTTCAATTTAGGGGTGCTGCCTCGTAGTCACACACCTTTAGTTTCAGTTATTCGGTTGCTAGTCCGGTTGACCGAATATGTAAAATATCAGAAAATCGATCATCCCTTCGAGATGTTAAGGACAGTATGAAGGACCTGCCAAATAGACATACACGTCATCTCACTCATTGCCCCTTTTCATTCATGTAATGTACGAAATTCCTTCGCAATATTTCTTGTCCATTCCCTTTCCGAATGAAGTCAATGTTAGAGATAAGGGAACCCACTTGTTGAGAAGTGAAGTTTTATTTGAGTCCGTCAGGTGTGCCATTGTGTGGTGAATCCCGGATCCCGAATCCCGGACAACATGAATCCGGTCCCGTGGGATTTTCTTGAGTAGGTACATACGCCCACGTAAACGAATCGCTGCCAAAATTGCTCTTCTTCCTTAATCTTGGAATTTATTTGTAAATAGGTAATCATTTCTATGGCACACACTATAAAATGTATAAATAGGATCCTTTTTCTTGACAGACAATCAGGTGATTCAGCTTGCATTTTCCTAACTAAACTGGGAAAATATATCGAAGTGATAAATTGATAACATACATCCACTTTCTGCTCCATTCCTGGGAATGGAACCTACGTCCTTCAGATCGGGAGCCCAAAGCTAAGACCAGATCTTGGAGGCAGATAATCGAGTGCAGTAATAAAAGTATAGGCACAGATAATATAATACTATACTAGTATAGGTAAACAACAAATAGTACACAGCAGAAGGCTGCTGCTAAGCTAATCAATCTGTTACTTTTACCTACCTTTTACCTTTTTTTTGGAAGCTATATTCTGAGTGTCATGACACAATGAAAAATATATTTTGATGTATGTACATTCATTCATTCAGCTTAGGTTCTAAAATATTGTTCGAACGAAAATAAAAATAAACATGTAGAATACTAAACATCAGCCAGCAAAATACTAAGGTATAAAATCTGCTGCGATGGTATATACGGTATAGATTTCGCTTGAAACAACCCAGATGTTTGGTGAAACGCTTTACTGATTTTCCGTTTCTTTGCTGTATATTGTGATGTACCTACTGGGTACTTTTTTAATAGGTACCTGGGTTATTTTATAATTTATTTAATACTGAAGCTATTCAGGTTCATAATTTTTATTATTACAGGTTACTATACAAATGTATCGTGCGGCGTGCCATATTTATTGGATACAAGAAATTCATAAAGTACCTAATACGTATTTCACCTAAGACCCTTTATTGCAAGTGAAAAAGAGTTGCTTGTTTTAATCCGCGCTGTATAATGTAAAGTGGTTAATTCCTCTTAACCCTGAGTTAACACTAGCTTACACCTGTAATACTTAGACGATTATGAGTAAGCTGCGCTTTAATTGATGAATTAAGTTGTTAATTTACAGACCTTTTATTTTTAATTACTAGCTAGTTTGCTATTTTAAATAGAAAATAATGGAAATAAATCTTTTTGTGTTTTATTTTCAGTTTAATTCTAATTTTATAACAAATAAGTATAGGTACTACTGTACATATTGATAATAGTTTATTACTTAAAATTATATCTAAATTGTATTAACTAAAAGGTTTTGTAACCCATAACAAATATAAACATATTTTGGTAGCTATTCTGTGACGGATACGATATATATAGGTATAACTACTCTTTCTGTACCTTTAAAATTGCTCTATGTGACTAGTATTCATGAATACAAACATGCAAAATTCAAAAAGATGCCTCCTCAAAAATAAAGAGCATTTTTCGAAAGAAAGTGTAAGTGCAAGCCACAAAGTTTTTATTCGGAGGTGCAAGAAGTTTCCGACCCCTTGGTTCAGGTAAAACGCTCTCGATCTCGATCCAGGGTTCGAAAACTGTGGACCTATTTGAGTACTTTGTCAACACTGCGTCGCGAGTCGGCGGTGAATCGCAGATTAACTCTCTTTGTGCTCCATCCTAAGGCTCCATTGATAAAAAAACAGGTTTTTCAACCCTGAGTGTGTGTAGTATTGCTAGCTAAAATTAAGTAATCCTTTTTAATTTATTATTCATATTTACACGTACATACATGTACTTAGATACACTTGCACGCCTTTTCTCGCATAGTGTGTAACATCTTAAAAACAGGCATTTTGGCCACATCTAACAAATATTGCGGGCAATTTCAGATGGCAATGTGCATAGCTATAAGTATTAGGCATATTATCTAGGTGAGCAATTTTCATGCACAATATCTAGACTAGAAAGTTCTTTAGATCAAATACCTATTTAGTTCAATGATTGCTACTTATTTTGCTGCCGCGGATAGTTTAAAGTGGTATAATTTCAACATTATACTTTAGATTTTCAAGATAATATCTAATAAATTATTAAACTAAACAAGAGGTCTAAGTCGACGGAGGAAATTGATTTAACTTAGCCGTTCGTGTCTGTTACTTTACTTTAGAGACTGAACCGGATCAAAAATGAATTTGAACGTAATAACTATGGCAATTTTCGACACCATACACAATGTGTTTTTTCGAATCATAATTGGTTTGTATTAAATCTGGGTTAGGTTTAAACACTCTATATTTTTCCGAGTATACCTACCTACTCAAGTTAACTCTTTAATACAAGAAAAGAAAAGGAAATTCTTCAAAACTGAATAAAGGAAAAATATGTAGGTATGTTTTTTAATTAACGGTTAAACAATTATTATGCCTGGAAGCTTCTTCATAATACGACATTTCAATTAAGTATCTTGTGTTGCTACTGACTGTTAACATTTTTTTTTCGAATGAACTGGCAACATAATTAAGTAACAAAACAATTATAAAAGTAAGTACCGTTGGTGACTTAGATTAAAAACTTCCTTTCTTTTGAATCAAAATGACTTTTAGCGGTTAAAAATAACCTCCATCCATTAGTACGTAGCTACATTCATATAGTAGTCACAACTGTATCCCTTACAGGGTAGGCAGATTGTCAACAACCTCGCCACATTATTTTTGGGTAATTTAGAAATAAGTTCTATGGTGATACACAGTGAGGTACTTATACATGAATTAGATGGCATATATGCCATGATATAGGTTGTCAGCCCATTGCCTAAATCGCGATTCTCTGAAACCACTGAAACCTTTCGTTTCTCTCTACCTAAACTCGGGAAGAGAAGTACTCGGGTCATTCCATTTTTTCTATAGCTCCCAGTCAAATCAAACGTGGAAAAACGGTCCATTAGTTGGACGTAACTATTTAATTGAAGGAAAATGCAACGTTTTGGCATCCTAATGAGAATTACTTATTCATAGTATGCAAGCGAGGAAAACTGAAGGCCCTATTCTCAGCTGACTTGCGTCAAGTTGTACGTACATTGCTGCACGCCGTCGGAATCTATAAGAGAGCAAACAAAACAAGCAAAAGCTTATGGTTATGAATGCGCACTAGTGAGGATAGAGACAAAATTTCAAGATAAGCCTTTGTCATCGAAAATCACTCATTACCAGGTAGATATGTGACTTTAGTGAGGTATCACGAAATAAAATCGCTTCGATGCTTTCAGTTTATTTAGTTCAGTCAGACACACGTAGTACGAATGTGGTGATATTGTTTTAAATTCAAAGTCTTAAATAGACTCAAAACGCTGATTACGAACTAAGAACAATAATTTAAAAAGTGGTTATTTACTATCTCTTCTATGGTTTGACCAACCAGCAACCACGTAATTAGAACGCGGAATATTTGACTAGACTAGCTAGCTGTTATTTCGGTTCGTTGGGTCTTATAGCCAGGTGTGTATCGTCTGGTTTGTCATTGTTGCAGATCATTATAAATGACCACAATAGTCGAGCTCAATGGTACGGACCGCAACATAGCCAGCCAACAGACTATCAGGATCGTGATAGGGACAACCGCAAAATGATAAACATTTTGAAGATAAATGATTCAGTTTTACAGTGAGCGAGGGTTGAAACTGATACCATTCAATAAATACAATCAGTTACTTTATCAACTAATAATGCTATTAAAAGTATAATTTTGTTACTTTTTACAACTTTTCTACTTTTGATACATATTTATAAATATAGGTAGATACCTAACCTAGGTATATTTTTATAGTAGGTGTAAACTGGTTTGCTACGATAATTTAAAACCATAATAGTCTTCTTAAACGATTTACCTAATAAAGAAATCAAAGTAAGGGTAGTTTTATATTCGTAAAGAGACAGCAACGTCAGCAAACTTTTACAAACTCGTAAATATGATCAAAGTTCAGTCGCTGCCCAAAACTGTCCCCTCACTGAATTAGCGTGATTGCGGACTTTAAAACTAAAGGGCTACTTGAAGGGACCTCTAATCAGATTTACAACCTTTGCAAAGGTACTCCAAGCTCATGGTAGTTCTAAAGACGCACGAAAGAAGCATGCAAAGGTAGAAACTGACCATTTGTTGGGAGTAATAAAATATTCCTAAACTTTATACATCTTTCGTCGTTGTCGTTTCAGCCGATCGACGTCCACTGCAGGACAAAGGCCTCCCCAAGGAGTTTATACATCTGTCCTCAGATAGAAACATCCTGGGCAGGAGGTGCCCCTTTCTCTCTCAATCTGAGACCAATTGCTCTTGAGCTCGACATTGCAATAATATTACGAGCTCGTTGTTTAGTTTTTACTTCTGTGAATAATAATAAAATCTGATTTGCGTGTCAATCTTTAAAGTTATGCTATCGTAAAATCCGTTCTTATGATAACCCCGCACTTTAGACTAACATGATGTGATCTGTTTATGAGTTCAATTCAGCTTGAAAATTCTTAGAGATGTTCTACAGAAGCAAGTTGAAGCTAAATGTTATTTAAGTAGGTACGGATGATAAGGGAGAATATGTATACACTTTGCGGATATGTTTTTTTATTCGGTCGACACATTCCTTGGAACAATAGTTTTAAATTAACTGTCTATGTACTTACACGTCATAAAGCAAAATAAAACCGGTCAAGTGCGAGTCGGACTCGCTCACCACAGCTTCCGTACCAACTTGGGGGTATTTAAAGCAAATATAGAACCCCCAGTTTTGTTCCCCCGCGATGATGCGATCGATGCGGGAAACTGTAGGAAAACAAAATAACACTCAATTTCGTACGACCCATGGCCAATTAGTAAGGGCGCTTGATAGAATATAAGAAATTACCCTTTTTACTGTAGTCAGCAACTTTGGCGGGTCATAAAACCAATGAATATTCCGTAGCGTTTGCGGTGAAAAGTACTAAACCGGCCCCATAAAGCTTGTTCGTTATATGCTATATTTTTGTTTTATCGTTCGAAAGGTGTTTTCAGTGATTCTTATTTGATTTTGCTCGTGGAATTTGTTTTAGGCAGCAGGCAGAATTTGTTTTTAATTTATAAGTAGAGTCACGAAGAGTTGAGATAATGAGTAGGTCACATTTGACAGCTCATAGTAAAATATTATGTTAGATCCATCCAAGATCACAATGAAATTCTATATTATGATGGTTTGCTCACAATATAAGTACGTGCTTACCACCTAGTGACTTTTAAGAATTGATCGCCAGCTTAGAAGGTTCGTACCACAACACCACACTCGCCTGACTTATTCAGAGTGCAAACTTTTCATCATACTCTATAGTTAATTAATAATTAGTTACCGACCTACAGGATATATTGAGCCAAGTTCTCTGAAACTTGTGAAACTTTCATAATACATGCTCCATATAATAAATAGATATGCGAAAGTGTATTTGTTTGTCCTTTTCAGAGCTGTGGTATTGGCATGGTATGATTTCTTGTATGGAAATAATTTTGAGTGACATAGGCGGATGCTTATTTACATAGGAAAATGATTTAGGCTCGTATTTATAAAGCGATCTCAAGATTGAGAGCAATATTAAATATGGATTTGACAGATCGTTTTGTACTGAAATTACATTTCTGATACGGACTCAAACTCGCTGTCACTTTTGAGAGCTGATTATAAATACGGGCCTTAGTGGTTTAAACAGTGAGATTTTTCATTCACCAGAGAAATTTTAATTCAATTGTAGATCATCAAACTGAACAACTATATGAACAAATTTGGTTCTCCCATACAAAAACATTTTATACACATAAAATGGCGACAAAAGGTCTCCATGGTTTAAAAGGTGATATGTAAATTCATGGCAGGCTCGTGCCCCTCGGTGAGGATGTAGGAATAAATAAACTGTTGATGATGAGTTATGAGCTGATGACGATGAATGATAAACTACAAAATAGTGCTGAGTTACACATTGAGTTATTTTTTAATAAGTTAGCATTTAACAAATATTTTTTGACATTTCATGTCATATTTCGTGCTCATATCATCTCTTTGAATGTCCCGCTTGATAGGGGTTCTTCATTGTTATTGTAATAACGTAAGCAAGACGGACGACGACGCCTTTCAATTATTATTCAAATATTAGCTGTGCCCGCGACTTCGTACGCCCTGTTTGTATGGAAAACACGCAGTGTCGAACATACTGAAAACGCTTCTCCGCGCGTAGGTGCGGGATCTGCTAGCCCGCGCGCGTAAGCGTGTCTAATTGTCTGATCTTTGTATTTGTATGGAAAACGCACTTCCGCGCGCGGGCTAGCAGATCCCGCTCCTACGCGAGGAGAAGCGTTTTCAGTATGTTCGACACTGCGTGTTTTCCATACAAACCGGGGTACTTTTAAATTTCCTGCCTACTCTCTTAGTCAGGTAGCGTGATTACGACGATTTGTCAATTCATATCAAATTATTTGTATGTCAAATCGACTCAAATATACTTCTTCAACAATAGGTACTAGGTAGTAATTTATTGTATATCCGTCCGTCGTCGCCTGCCTGGTACTCCTACTCGTGGCTGAGATTGTGCGCGACGTCGGACCTGCAATTTGAGGGTGGCTCAGTAATTCAATAAGTTTACCTCGCCACCTGGACATCTTACCGCGGAAAATATCTACTTACCGCTACTTTATTAAATTCTACTAAACTTAAACCTTGTCGGAATGTGAAAGGTCATTTTGATGTTTTAATCTAAGTACTTTCCAAACTATGTAGAAAGATTTTTTAATTTAAACTAACGTATTAGGTATTTTATAACATACGTAGTTGATTTCCGTTACGACTACGACTACAAATTACTTTATCCTGACTGTTTGGTATCCCACCAAAAACATAAATGTAAAAATGGAAGCCAAGTTCTTGCTAGTTTGGTGCATGGTTTGCACAAAAAGTTGTGATATCAAAAAAGCGGGCCAAGTCAAGGGTTTAGTAATTTATTAGTGTTTTGTCGATCTCGAAAAGGCCTTCGACCGCGTGCCGCGAGAGGCTCCCTGGTTAGTGCTAGAAAAAGCTGGATGCCCTTCAAAATTCGTCAACCTAGTTCGGCATGGCCAAGGTTCAAGACGAAAACGAATTTTCTGATAGTATTCCAGTAACTCCGCAGAGTAAAGCAGGGTTGCGTTATGGTAACCACACTATATAAATTGCATATTTATCAGTTTTTTCACTAAAAATAATAAACCTACTCATTTATACTTATAAAATTTACGAGATAACTGAGGTAACACCGTTGTTTGTAGCTCGTGACCACGATTCCAGCAGCGCAATCGAAACGTCGGGCAAAGGCATTTATCTCAAAATACCTATTCAACCGCGCTCAGACCCGCTCTAATACAATAAGATAATTATGTTATACAGGTTTACTATGCAAATTTATTTTTAGTTTTGTTATTCCAAATAAATTTGGTGTATCGAGCCCGAAAGTGTTTCTCCTCTAAGTTTAACAACGTAACCTACCTATGCCTACGCATATGAAACTTTATTCTCTTTTGAGTTAGTTGTTGTTCTATAAGTAATTTATGAATATAATTTTACCAAAAGTAAACGTTTCGAACTTTGCGCGTTACTTTTTTAACGTACGCACAAGAATAAATTTGTTAGTATGAAATGAACTCTCCGTCAATATTGATGTTTTTCCGAACTTTTGACTCCATGAATAATAAGTGAGTATGAAAAGAATAATACACAAACACCGCTCTTATGGTTTAATGTTAAATAAACATGAGGTTTAAATTGGATTCGTTAATAGTGACGAACTTTACCGACGGAAATTGGTATTATTGATTTCACGAAGATTTTGCTCCAATCCACTCACGCAAACTAAGTATAAATTAGTATAAGTAATGTAGTTTATTGCGATTTAACGGTGTCCTGAGAACATAGGAAAAAAGCCTACGTTATCTGGGGGCACGGCTAGTGCCCCCGGCAAAGTTGAGAGCGAAGCAAAGCACGGGCACGGCCGTACGTACTACCCTTTTCTGGAACAATTAAGGCGCTTTGTCACACCCTTATATCTTGGAAGTGTGATATACTAGAATGCTGAAATTACTGTTATCTAGTGTACTCCACTCCATGATATTTTTCTTTTTAAGTTGTATGCCAATGGTTCTCGCTTGGAAATCACTGGAAAAGGTTATTGCTACCCGGATAGAGATGGCGCCACACGCATTTTACAACCCGCTAACGTTGTGTTTTCGCGAACGGTATAAATACGAGATCTATCGTGGCGTATTTCAGGCTAATTATAGTATAATATTATTGCTGGATGATTATAGTATTTTTGAAAGTGTTTGCAGGGTTAATACCTGTGAAACACTTATAAAACTAATAACTCACGGCTTTATCTATGATGAAACACGATACAATTTTATGTAACCTCTTTCAATCCCCTACAATGTCCTACATTAAGTTCCTAGTCGACCTCGTGAAATACAGGGAAAAGTTGTCGATACAGTTATTTTTCAACCCTTTCACCTAGTTTAATTTAAAGTCAAGTTTTGTATGTCTATAACCTATTTTCTACAGGTGTACTATGTGTCCAAGACTATGTGCCTTTTATAAGATTCTATTTAATGTTATTTTTATATCACATAGTACTTATTTGATTTCGCAGTAGATTTCGCATTATAATTACTCACCTTATCTAATCTTCGTTTTCTAAAAAAAAACAGGGGTGAAGATTGAACAAACATTTCAATTACGAAAAGGTGGAGTGCTCATTAGAGATATAAATAGACCAAGAGGCATAAATATTGTGGAAGTTACACAAAACATTTCAAAGACCATTTACGTTTTAAAAGGTCTGAAAAGCAGAATCTGGTACTCGGGAAGGCAAAAATTTCATATTTTCATAATTAATTTTATTCATCATTTTGAACAAATACTTAGTATACAATACAAGAGACCTTAAGTAATTTATAGCTGTAATGTGATTCAATTATTTTAATAGACATTGAAAGCATGAGCTATTGTCTGTATAGGAAAGCTCTCAGGAGATGTCCCACGTCTAATTATTTAGCCAAACTCTATTAATTTGTATCAGTTTAGTGACGTTCGCTCATCGTGTTTCAAGTGTTCGTTTCTCGATTAATGAATTTCCAACAGGTATTGATTTACCTATAAATTTGTCAAGGGATACCATTTTGTCAATTATCATTAACTAGCTTTTGCACACTGCAGCACTCAGCCGCGGCTAAATGAGTTATTTCCTGGGAATTAGACATGTTTCCGCGGTAAAAAATAGCCTATGCCACTCTCCTTATTTATTTCCGTACAAAAAATGAGAACAAATAGAACCTATGACGAGTACGACGTGAAAGAATTTCGCAATTTCAAACACACAATTTCATATTTTTATAATATTACTTATATTTTTATATGGATTCAAACCGACGTCAACTTAATATGCGTGCTAGTATTTAGTTCAGTTTAGTCTAGGTTACATAAAATTAATAGAAAAGCATGTATGATTAATTTGATGAACTCCTAAATTTACCTTTGTAAGTAGAGTGATAGAATAAATATAAAAGTAGAATGCTAGGAAAATCTATACGCAGGGGATTCCATATTTTCAGGAAAGTATGGAAACAGGTCAGAGTTAGCTCATTAAGTAAGGCAAACATTGAATGGCGAGAAGTTAAATAATCCAGACTTTATCACAATACCTGTAGGAGTCGACTATTTATATAATCTAAACCCGGTGAGCCAACATTTGAACGGATCCGGTTGTAGACTGACTGCTCCTGAACGAAAACCGAACTGTCGGATTCGACCTGACATTGAGTAATGTGCCACCATCTCGATGAATTCAAAAATTGAATGTGCCTCGGTGTTGAATATGGAAAGGCGGAGATAACAGTCGCTGAATCAATCCTGACCGTTTGATGAAATTAGCTGACGGCATGCCATATTTACCTACCCGCCGAAATCAGTCACTGGCATTTATCAGATTGGAACTGAAAGCTGATTACCATGTTAGATTGATTGGACACCCAAACTAAGTATACTGGATTATATATTAACCTACACGCTACAAAGTCATTTAACCAGTTTAAATAAAATTGTCAAATTACTTTCAGTTTATCCGCATGTGTAGAAATAATACCGCACTTTTTTGTGTATTTGTGGTTAACTATAATTAAGTTGAAGCTCAAGTTTTTATTGACACACTTCTCCTACAAGTGAATCCAAAAATCATGGCTGTAACCACAACACGGAGTTAGCTGTGACAATTTTATTTTGGATATTCATATTCTCTGAAATAATACCTGGTTATTATGCAGTCAGGCAATTAATTCTGCTCACTGGCTGTTGAAGCGATCGCTTCGACTACACGAGCGAGCATCGTTTATAATGAAACTTGTAAGTTTTTGCATTAGAAACGGTCCGCAACAACAGACGGGTGGAGCAGTTTGCGAGTTGGAAAGAAATTTTAAAATTGTTGCTCTAACGAGACGGCTCAAGCACGGCCTGGAGATTCTCAAGCTACATAAAATATAATAGGTGCCTGGAACAAGCTTGCTTTTGTTTCACGAACCTTTCTCGGTGACTGCCCTATACTTACAGAGTAAAGTGAAATGCATAAAACGAACTGCGGGTGCTGAACAACCGTTAAACCATTAACTTGATGTTGCTGTTGACAACTCTACTTTATTACCGTTTTAATTGCAGCACCCACTTTGGTTCCCGACAACCACCTGAAAGCACTGTTTGAAATGTTCTCAACCCACTGCTGGTTTATTCTCGACATCAAACAGAAGGTGAAAGACAATATTGACGTGTGGAGGCCGATTTGTTTACTCCAAATAATAAGATGGGTGAATTTCTTTCTGCCCGGGCGTGTGGGTGGTGGGAGGGAATGATGCAGTGGCGTCTGTTACTGTAGTAGTTCCGCGCCGTAAAAAGTAACTACATGTTCGCGGTGTTTGTGAGCTCTCCTGGGATCCATGCAACTTACTATCAGGACGTAGCTTGATTGCCAAGTTTACCATTTCAACATTTGGACTTTGGTACTGAAATAAATGCGTAACTATAATTCTCGTCACACGCATGTCCGTTTGAGTAACAATCCCACAGTTTCCATTGCAAAACATGGTTTGACTATATTCATCCCAACATTCTGGTTTTAGGCGCCGTATCGGGACTGTCCGGTCCATGGATGGTGACATAAACGCTCCATGTAGGTAATTAATTCGAAATATTCGATGACAACGACGCGAGTACAGTTTTTTAAAGATTTTGTACTCGCTTTTGACCACTATCAGTTACCTAAATACATCACATGATACCTACAGGATTATTTTTTAGTCAGTACGCGAACTTATAGGGGTCAACAAAATTAACGAAAAAAAACCTCATAAGTACCGTTTATCGAAAATGCATACGTCTTCAGTTTAGCAAAGATAGGTCAGTCAGTCGCAATGGCTCCGGAGAGTAAAATGATGTAAACAGAAACAGAGTTAGCAGAGTCTAACTCAGTTGGTGAGCGCCCGGGCTGAACTCGGCTTCAGTTATAAAACTACACGGTATTCTCCTTACTAGGTATTTTTAAGCCAATGTAAGTATTTCAGCCTAGTGCTGCTCACCCAATTAATGCCCTATGTCTCACTCTACAGATCTCCAAGCTCTGATTTTCTAGTGGATGGTTTAACCGCTTTGGGACCATTTAAGCTTCAGCGCCATAAGTCTCGACTGGACGGACGTTTGACGTTTCATTCAAGCTCATGGGGCCCTTCTGTGATCCAATTATCTACGTACCTAAATGGTGTAAATAGAATCATACGTAAATTTTTCCATGGAATATAGGATATCCGACGTGTAAATAAATTTGATCTCCCATACAAAATGCACTTTTGGATTAAATTTTCTTACTAGGTAGAGCAAGCTGCATTTGTCACTAGATTTTAAAGTCAAATTCGTTTAGGTACCTACCTACTTTCAACAACTGTACTTAGTAAAAAAATACTGTATTTTCAGAAACTATATTGGCCATGGATAAAAGTGTGATGTGGTGAGCGAAGAATAGTAACTAAGCCCCCTGCACAGTCTTTAAAACTCTTTTGTTTTATAAGTAATTACGATTTGAAGCACCCTGGATTAATTGACTGCCTGAACTAATTCTATGTACTTATCTGGAAGATTTGGCTTTACAGCAAGGTGCATTAAAAAAAAAGTACAGTCTTGGATTATTGAGTTCCACACACATTAATTGACTTTGAGTCCACTGCAATAAGATTAAGCACTTACTACTGCACTACTACCTAGATACTATTAACTAATAGAGCCATAGAGTAACTACTCTATGGCACTTAAACGTCAACAAGATTAGGTGTACATTGTAATCCATTATGGCCCCGATTCAGCGGAAACACGATTTAACTAAAAGAAGGCCATAACTGTAATTTTATGTCACGAGAGAACAGAAAGGGACGGCACTATAGACGAACTTATTCTTAATCCTGTCTGTTAAAATGCTCTAACAGAAATTTCAAACGATTTTGATCGGTACATATCACGCCTTATTATAGGTACAATACAATAAGTACAATTACAAAACAAATACCATAGAATCTTGATTTGATAGGATTATCATATAATAGTTCGTTCCATACGTTAACTTTTGTTTTCTCATGGCAAAAATTACAGATATGGTTTTATTTTAGTTACATCGTGTTTGCTTCCTGGTTAATTTGATCCTACATAATTTTATGATTTCGTAATATTGAAATGAAGTGCTTTCTGGCTGTCAATCAGGATCAAATTTGCTAGCCAATTATAACCTATAACCACATGCATTAAGATAAGTATTCCGGTGAAGCGCTAATATAACGATGATAATGCAGTTATCCATTAGAGATACTCGCCTCAAAGGGCACCGATTTTATAAACGACTATATTTATAAAAATAAGTACGTACCTACATAGGTAAAAGTCCGAAAAGATAATCCTGTTTGATGGAGGGACTAATGTATTGCTATCTAAAATCAACAGTTTGTTTATCGCGTACAATCATGCTGAAGTGAACTAAATGCGCCAATCTGATGTATAAATCTTACATTCCTAAAAACTTGTCATTTTTTAAAAGTCTGCAATAATACATAGTTAACTTTTGGATTTATAATGTAAAAAAACATGCCATAAAATAATGTACATAATTATAACTTAATTATAAAGGTACTTAAAAAGACTGCTCCACACGCTAGCTTAACCTTAAGTATAGCAACATAGCTACAAGTAAGTGGTAGTAGGAAGCCATTATAACTCTAGCGCACCTCTAGCGTTAGCGTAGTATTTACTATTCTGTGACTCAGCTCCCTACCAGTCTGTAGAAACTCCATAGTAAAAAGTTTTGTGATGTTTTGTATGGTAACGATTCCTCATTGTTAGAGAATAGGAACCAAACTCTTGAATTTTTTTTATATCCTTTTCGCCCCCTACTACTACGAATATATCGCATCAATCTGTCAAATCTCCGTACAATTTGACAGATAATAGATATGATAAAAGATGGCTATCGCAAGCTTATCGCGGCTGCATGCTCGAGGGCTGGTGTAGTCAGAAGTTGCTCTACAAAGTCGATGATGATGGGGCAAGCTCATCCAGGAACCTTAAAGTAGTGACATTTCCACACCCTACACTGGAGGAACACAAAAAGTTAGGTATTTAAACATTTTGGGCAAGTTGTTCAGTTTTGTTCTAGACAGCGCTGTTCTGAAAACTTACATCGAAGATAACAGCAATTGTACGTAAATAATTATTTTTCATTCTATTCTGTTCTAAATATTAGATTACTCCGTGATATTAGTTGTACGTAGTATATTATTATATTAAGCAACATTTTCATAAAGTAAAGTCAGATTTTCCTCTCTAGATATTACGACATGACTCGGATCGTAATAAGAAACCAAATGTTAATTACCGTCGTATTCCTTCAGAGCAATAAGATTTTAATATAGATAACGTGCCATTACCCTGCCTCAAAGCTGGGAATTATTCAAGAACATAATTTTATTCTGCTCACTAGATAGACATAATGATATTAATGATGTTACATCAAATTTAACTATTCACTTTTAAGTGGTATAATACGCTATTTGACTATACTAGTCAAATCAGCAACTATTTATGAAATGTCAAATACGGTTTTTGGTATGAAAATACTGGGTTATGACGTCACTGGCTTGTATATATTGACTACTCAAATCAATAACTTCTATATTTTTAACTCGATTATTAAATCTAAATGTGCATTTTTTTTAAAATGATGAATGAGACCCACAGTTATTTTAGCCATCAGTTTTAAGTATAAACGTTTTGAATAACTAATTTTATTTGCGCACCTATGATATGCAGTCCTACACCAACCCACTTACTGAAAACTAACATGATTAACCTAAGTTTTATTTGAGACAGGGATGTCATATAAATAAATATGGCTTTAATAGCATTGATATTCATTATTATAAATTTGTGTCTGACTGTGTGTGCATGCTTAGTGAGGGGTTGGTTATTTATTTGATTTAATAATTTGGAGCAGTAAAGTAGTATCATCTTAAATTTATCCAACTTGTCGAGCTATTTACTGTTAGATATTTTGAAACTGAATTCAAATTGAAATACTTAGTTAGAGCGCTAGTACTATGTATATCCTGTGCTTAGAGGTAGGTAAATAATTTAATCAGAATAAACTTAACACCAAGTTTTAATTTAATGACGTGATGAAAATTAAAACAGGTTTTGCGCGTGACTGTCATATTAAACGGACGTTATCTGAAAGGTATGGTTGGACTATTAGCCATCATGTCCAGTGACGCTTAGCTCGAGTGGACGCGGTGACAACTTCCCACCAAAGTTTAACCGGACGTTATTTGTAATGTATGGTTGGACTATTAGCCGTCATGTACACTCAGCTCGAGTGAACGCGGTAAGAACGACCAAAGTTTACTTGTTTACGGACTTTTCTGAGACAAAGCTAAGGGAAGATTCCATTACAGTACAGGTAAAATATTCAAATTCGATTTGAAAAAAAAAACAACTTTGGCCATTACCAATATATTCTGCGCCATTGTTCAATGTTTATATTTTATTGTTTTACCTTATTATTGCTGTAGGTTCACTACTTGAAACTTTCTTTGTGGGTATAGGTAGTACAATGTAGCAAAAAAAATATCTTCAATTTAAAAATGTGAATAAGTAAAGTTTTGAATCCGATATAAGTATTTTCAACAACAGCCTAAAAAGTTTGTCAAACATTAGTTTTCATAATTTTCCGGTACTAGTTTATTCCTGAAAACTAACTAACAAAATATTATGTAAGATTACATTTTAAAGTTAAATTGCATTTTTTAAGAACAGCTTTAAATAAATTTATATTGCATCCTTGTCGCATTGAAGTAGCTACTTTCAGAACTTTGGTCATTTTTTAATACCTAATACAATGGCAAGGCTATGTTTCAATTTTCATTTTATTCTACTTTTACTCAAACGAAAACAAACCGGGTTTTGCTATGCAAACGTAATTAAATTGAGTATTTTGTATAAAAATGGTTCGTCTACACGTCAACGTGAACAAAAATAAATAAAAAGTCATGTTATGCGACAAAGCTTGAACAAAAAGTGCTTTCAATACAATCACGTAGGAACAGACACGGCGCTTCATCCATCCCAACATTTCCAACTATTGCCAACTGCCAAGCAATCAGCCCTGAACCCACTAACTGAATGCAAACATTGCGCATTGGTGCCGATTTGGTTGTAAACACAGCATAACTTGTCTTAGTTTGGTCATGTTACTTTCTAAAATGTGAAATTAACATTTCAGAAAGTAACAGGACCAAACTAAGACAAGTTATGCGTGAATAAAAAAAAACAGATATACAATTTAACAGCTGTTAAAGAGACGTTACATGCCTAAAATAAGATGGTACCTATTTTAGATGCCTAGACCTATGACACTTTGACAGGATTAAAATCAACAGTTGTATTTGTATAAAATGACAGGACTAAACTAAAATAAGTTAAGCTGTGTATATCAGCGTAAAATTGTAACAACTGCGTTAGTTTACAAACTAACTCATCAGTTTATTTGGTAGGTTAGGTTACTAAGATAGATTATAATCTAACGGTTTATTCAATGTTACGGTGACATATACAACCGAATCGGCACCATTGACCATTGCAATGTATTCATTCATTCAAGCTAGGTGCGTGCAGCAATATTCTGCTACAAGTAACAGGATATTCACCAGAAGTATTAGGTTTAGTAAACGAGATCTTTTTTTAATTACTTTCTGGTCAGAAGTTGGTAAACTACTCGTGTTACCGTACTGCTTTTCAGGATTCGCTTTACAATCTGTCTTAGCTATTATCACGATACCACATTATTTTCGTTCTTCCGTTTTTTTTATACTGTATAGTGTTTTGAGTCCAGAGGACATAGGTATTCGTTAAGTACATAAAACTTTTTACCTACTAGATAAATCATATAACTTGCCTCAATTTATGTCATAGATAATGCAGGTACTAATATATATCAGGGAAGAGTAAATAAATGAATTTACTGCAGTATAGTGGTAAAGTTTAGCTCATAGTTTATTGTGATACGTATATGAGTATTTGTGTTATTACGTTACGCGCGGTCACAGGCCGTAGTGTTTCATTACAACACTACGTGATATGAAACCTAAATACACTTAGTCGTGTACGTCAAACTACTCACTGTATCCCAATCGGGAGAGCAAATTTTAAAATAGCTCGCAAATGTTTGCCAATCTTACATTTAAATCTCTTTTTCAAATAATTGCTATTTGCTCTTATATTTAAATAGTTAAAAACGAAATAGTTACATAAATAGTTGTTATTTCTTATTTTATTTTCGCTAAATTTGAGGACGTATCCTACATACAATTTTATGCAGGTTTATTTTTAAATCTGCGCTTTGGGATGGGGACCTACTTATTATATCTTAAAATATGTGGCATGTAGGCCGAGAACCTGTAATAGTACATTACGATATAAGTGCGGTGGGTTGATCATTACAGCCGAGGCGATATTGCTAGCCCGAGCCGTAGGCGAGGACTACAAGAAAGCAGAGGCTGTAATTATCAAACCGCACGTATGTCGTACGACGTTTTATAACATATTTGCTAGAAAAATTAAAACAATACAGCGAAAAGAAAAAACGTGCGGAATAATTTTTACTCGTTCACAAATTAGGATGCGCGCGCATCAACGCTTTCTTTTTTAAGCCATAGCATAGTACAAAGAAACAAAAACCAGCCAGTATTACTAATAAAGTAAATTAATATTTTTTTGATTTTGTTACAGATAAATGGTTGTAATTTATTGTAAAAATTAATTAAATCAAAGAATTAAATGTTTAATTTATTATACTTTATCTCCCAAAGTTAATTTTATTTATAAAATGTTGACCACTTTTCTGCCATAAAAACTCTTTGCTAAGATTTAAAAAAGTACCGTTCGAAAACTCGTGAGTTTTACAGCACTCGTGCATTTTATATTACGATTACGCACAAGTACGTAATAAGATACAATACAATATTGAAATTGGTGTAATAAGAGACCCTTTACGAGCAAATGTGTTATAAAAAACGTTACAAAAAAATGCATCAGCACTCGTACACGTATTATGAAATAGAAATAAAAAAAAAAGTTTCTAAAATAAATGTGGCTAAATGGATAATATTACTAGAAGTAGCTTTTCTTAATTCTCTTGCGCCGATATTAAGCAGTTAATTTTAACAATCAAATACGATGCTTCTTTAACTGATTACTCGATTAATTAAAGCATATTATTATAAGTCGAGTCGTAGTTATTTGACTAGTAATATAATTATTAATTGTTAACTTAATTTTTACAAAAAAAAATATGTGCGTAAGTAAGAAAAATATTTAACTCCTCAGTATAGTTGCAGTAACAGAAATATGACACCTAGATATATAAAATAAAATATTGTGCATAAAAAATTGTATGTATTGATCTTTACGATTATGACAGATACTTATAATAAAGCATATCGGTGTTTTAAAACGTCGATAAGACGATACCTTATTCTTTCAGAGAGTTGAGAAGTTTAAAACATTGTACAACACTCACTGAACAGTAGGGTTGTACGTAGATAGGTTAAGAACTTGATAGCATAATGAAATGCGATTCAGCATTTGTTGTCGGTGCCTGTAGCTTATATACTAAGAAAGGCAAAACATTATGCATAAATCAACAAAAATTTAACAGAAATTAATATAAAGTCGGCACCGAGTCAAAAGCATATCTAGTAACTGTCAGATATTCTAGTTGCCTGCTATTGCATAATTGCCTTTTGGTTTTAAAAGCGCGCTGTGGTAAAAACGGAGTGTGCTCGCATTTTCGCGTGGGTCTCCGTGCGACGTAAATTCGAATGCAATATTTCCACCGGCGAGCACTTAGCTACCACCCTAGCACCTAATGGAAGCAGCGACCGATTTGGGGTAAATAAATTTGTGGCGCGGCTCCACTCGGCGTAAATCCTGTAAACAATAGCACTGCACATAGTACACCTCCCATTGAGTAGAGCTCTATTGACTCATATCTACGGGCTATAAGACAACCTCTCGTACTGACTCAACAATGTATGACAAATACGTTTAAACGGTGACCGAAACCATATTGTTAGTTGAAATTACTCTCGATCCCACGAAACTAAGTTTGCGCCACATAAATGGTCAGACCTCCTCGTTCAGATGACAATTATCAAACTGTATTATATACTTATTCTTCAAGACCTTCAAGTTTACAGTCTGCTCTGCAGGAAATGTGTTGTTTTACAGTTTGGCGGATAAACAAGTGCTTAAAAATGTACCACTCTTGATTACTTCAGTAGCATTAAGAAATTCTAGTATAACAATATTTTTATGGGTTCTTTTTAAAGTCAGTCGATAAAACACGACGCTTTTTGCCATAAAAGAGAGAATAGAAGTTTAAACGAGATTAGGAAACGTGGCAGAAAAACAAGCTAATTTTAGTTTGAAATTCAAAATTAATAGGATAGCGCTTGGGCAATTCAGTCAAATTAATAATGAAAACTTCTATCTTATGCAAATTATCGCTATTGTTTGATCTATCTACATTTAAACTACCCCAAAACAATTCAATTAATATTATATTTTAGTTGTTAGAGATTAGATTAGGAATTAAAAGGATGATTGCCGAATACGAGAACTTAAGTTTTTTACTTGCTGCTCTTTAATATAATTTAGTTACTAAATGATAGTGAAATCGGCGGAATCTGCTATGTTATATCTAAATCCTTTTTTAACCATCAGACACTTTTAAATACGTACGTCACATTTCGGCTAGGTAGGTACCTATTTTGTTGTCTACTTAGAGAGCAGCGAAGGCCTTCCGGTTGTCTAATACTTATAAAGTAATTTCACCATAGAAATATGAAGATACCACGATGGATCGTTGACAATATTCTTTGAAAGTTTCTACGCGTCAAAAATAGCTTTTAAGCTTTGACACAGGCTTTGATGAGGGATGACAGCTGGGCTCATTAGCCTACCTTCCCACTCCCCTCATCTCCTTCCTTTCAGCTAAGCGTAAATTTTACTACCTCGCAAACAACTTGTGTTCTGTGCCGTAGTTCCTCAATACACCCAGTACTTAGGTACTTACAATATTGTTTTATACGTCATAGACTCTTTGACATAGAGCATAGCTATAAATCTTTGGTGTCTTCATTGCTACGATTCATTGTTATACAACGTGTAACAGAAAGGGTATATGCATCGAGAAATGTGTGAATCTACCCATGAAACTGAACAACTTTCCCTAAGGAACATAGGTCGAAATACGAAAAAAAAAATTTTACTGTCCATACTAAATACGCTATCAGCTGATGCATTTAATATGAAAGGTCACGATTTTTTTTTCGTTTTTCGACCTATGTTCCTTAGGGAAAGTTGTTCAGTTTCATGGATAGATTCACACATTTCTCGATGCATATACCCTTTCTGTTACACGTTGTAGAATTATCATAACTCATAACATAAGTAATAGAATTAGGTACCTATACAAACATATGCAAATTCCTAAATAATAAATCCTTGACGTTGCGAATTTTTCAGTATAGAACACTGTTAAAAGAAAATAACAGAACACACTGAAAACGTAATACTTATTCGGAGTAGAAATAACTAGGTAACATAAGTAAGAAAGAACCAACAAGAACTGATTGCCTTCGTTTCATATTTTCTCCACGATTCCTGCTTGGAAAATGACCGAAGTATTTTTCAGGTGGTGGTAGTGGATCATATTACTATTCCATGCAAACAGCCACAGTGCTCCCCGGGCCCTAGAAACATCAACTAACTAAGTTATTTATGACGTGACAAGGCGTTATATGCACACAAGCGTCGGCCCCGCCGGGACTTGCTCACGAACCGTGCCACAGCGAATATTATACCATAAAACATAAATGTACGCAAATGTTTTAATAGAACACTTAATTTTAGTCACTCAGATTACGGACCTATCTCTAAAAATATAAATTATTTATTGTTACAGATCTAAAATAATCAACAATGACTGGCACATCTAAAACGCACCTGCTCATCATCTTGACGCAGCTGGTGTTCCTGGTGGCGGCCCAGGATGTGGAGAAGCGTCTCCCGGAAGGTTTCGTCGGCACGCGCGGTAAAAAGGGATCTTATACAAACTCGGAGGAACTGGAACACTTTTTTAAACGCAAACCCCAATTTTTCGTCGGTGTCAAAGGAAAGAAAAGTTATTTGGATAACTTAGAGCAAGACACGATGTTCTACAAGCGAGCACCTATGGGATTCGTCGGGATGCGGGGGAAGAAAGATCTCCACTTAGAGGATGGTGACTATTCTGAAAATCACAACATTTATCCGAAATCAGCAGGTTCTCTGATTGGGCAGATCGATTACGCTACAAATGAGGATATGAAGAATATTAATTCAGCTGTATTCAATGAACTAGTGAACGAGTATATGCAATATATGAATTCAGTAAATGTGGGTGCGTCTCATGCTGACGAGGAGCGTTTTCGGGAAGAGCGTATCACAAACGAGGTCGACAAGAGGGCAGCAGGCATTCACCAGTTTTTTGGCGTCCGTGGAAAAAAGTCTATACAGAACAAGCGACCTTACGACCTGACCTTTCGTGGGAAATTCATAGGCGTGCGAGGGAAAAAGGACATGAAAAACGACCGCCTGCAGGAGCTGAAGGTTTTGCTGGACGGCACCGCACCATGGCCTAAAAGGAAGTCCCAAATGGGTTTTTTCGGAATGCGTGGCAAAAAATGGGACGATAATGGTAAGTCAATTGGTAAATTGTAAGTATAAAAAACAATCCTTTAAAACTACTTCTTACTGTTAACGGGAAGGAAAAGTCTTGAATTCATAAGTACATAAGTAGATACTGTACTTATAGGTACTCAAATAGCCATAGAATTTGTTTGATAGCTTTTATTGGTTCCACACTGCACGAAACATAGAATGTACCAGCTGCTACACAGGACAGAAGACGTTGTTTTCTGAAATACAGTGTCTTTCCAATTCGGAATTCGGTTTTTTTTATTTAGCAGAAGATTATTTTCTTTGTGAGTGGTTCAGCTTCGATGACTGAAAAATCTCTGTCAGTTTTAGAGATCAATATGATAAATACGTAATGTACTAAGTATGCTCCTTGCTCCTTGGATGTACGCCTCGGCTTTTGTAGCACTTTCCAAAACGGTAATGCCTATTTATTTTTGTTTCAGAATCAAACTCCGAAGCCAAGTAAGCATCTTTTTCAAACTCCCTCCTCAAAGACTAGTCTTCGACCTTACATATCCTGCCTTTATGATGAATCGATATCACAAGTACCTACATATTTACGTAATCTACCGTTCGACTAACATAACATGGTCGACCTAGTCCAAATTGATTTTAAAACTATTTATATATATTTATTTCATTCAGTCTCTGTTATTTGAAACAGATATCCTTGAAGAAAAATAATTACCTACCTACATGCTAAATGTTGTTAGTTACAAAATACCTATACACTAATTAAATTAAAGAAAAATGTAGTTAATTAGTTTTGACGTCGTTTAACTTATTAAATGTTTATTACAGAATATTTATATTTTAAGTAGTGATAAATCTGGGCGGGGATACGATGAGATACCTACAGTTGTATCAGCTGATCGTTGTAAACACACTGTTTAATCGTGTGGCTGCCACGGCTGGCAAAACATGATCTCGTGTAGTGGTTAAAAGCAAATTTCATCATATCCCTGATATTTAAATATGCCTAACAAGATGTCTAGCTGTAAAAATAATTTTAAGTGCATATAGGTTATACTAAAATTATAATCCAATAATTAAATGGATCAAATACTAAACTACTAAATACTAAACTGCTAATTCATACTAAAATAGCTTTTATGTGTTTATATTTAGTTAAAAAATTACCTATATAGCTGTTCTCAATCCAATTATGTCTACATAACATACCTGCATTTTGTGAAGGCTGGCAAAATGTTCTGTATGAATACCTACATTAAAAATAAATAAATAAACTTGCATTGTGATTTTGAATTACCTTTCCCCTTTGAAATAGTAGGTAGGTACCGGGTGTAAGGGACAGCGTACCAGAAACTGATAGGGGTTGCTCAGTCAACGAAACTGAACAACATTCACCTGGAAACTACTTCAGAAAAAAAAAATGGCTTTCCCATACAAATTGGTCTGATCGAGGTAATCATTTTGTACGGGAAAGTAATTTTTTCTTCTTTTATTTAAATCAGTGCATTGTTGCAACACGATACATCGCTAATCTGGACATGTTAAATGTTGCTCAACTAAATGTGAATCGGTAGTCAATAAAGTATTTTTTGAATTACAATGATTCGCGATTAGGTAATTATGTAAGAAAAATTCGAAAACTAAAGTCATATTAATTTTTACTCTTTAGAAGTACCTACCATCGAGTTGTACCACCGGTGGTACTAGTGAGTGAGGCATATACTACCCCGAAACATAATTAGACTTACTTGTAGAGCCACCATTTTAATATTTGCTGGTGATGTGGGCCACCATTCACGCTAACTTAAATACTCACTTATGGCGACGGTGGCGCCATCAGTTTTAAATTAATTGTGCCTGAAATACAAAATTTTTCATGAATATTTTAGGATTGGCGAGAATTGCAAATAATTCTCTATTGTAAAACCCATAATACCTATCATTATTCACACTAAGCATATAAGCTTTGTAATACAAATGATATACCTACCTTTAAATAAAATATACAATTCTCGTCAAACGTGAAATATTCATGAATTTCAGGCACAATTAATTTAAAATTGATGGCGCCACAGTCGCAGCTCTGTTCGCCCCTTGAGAGGCTTGCCTGGGCTAGATGGCGCCTTCATCAGTCAAAATATCATAATTCACTGAAGACACAATTAATCGAAAATCCGGTAGGACAGAATCTGATTGAAGTAAAAGTAAAAAAGATAATTTAGAACTTGATAAAGTTGCAATTCATAGCTCGCGGTAGTAACAGAAAGAAAATTTGCGAAAAACGGCCACTTTTAGCACTTTTGCTATCTGTAATTGCTGTAAATAGTGAATCATGAATCTATTAATTATACAATACTTACTTAGTAAGTATTTTGTTGACTTTGTCGTGTTTCGGGTTGAATGACTAACAAAATGAATTCTATCTAGATCTGATTTGATCGACTTATACCTACTTACTATCTTATTTCTAAGTCGTAGGGGCAGTTCCGTGTGAACAAAATAACTAAATATTGACTAAAATTAATAATCACCTGGCATTTTCTATCACACAAAAACAAAAAGATACAGCTATAATTTTAGTTAAGATTTAGTTCTCGAGCATTATCTACTCAAAAGAACTAAACTATTAATTACTTTACTGATTATGAAGCTACGGGGAGTGCTATAAACCAAGACGGCTCTGCAACTCTGGCAAAATAAAGTTTTTATCTTACCAAGTTCTCTTGTTTAATCATATTGAACTTGAAGGTCACGTTGCGGCTATTTAACTGGTAATCTTAATCTTCAATCAGTTATCTGCCCCTTTATGCAGGTACAACGTAAATTCGAAATTATCTATAGGTAATATTAGAAAGCTAAGTTCACCCTGAGTAACATACTTTTACCGCGGGAAAGTACACCATTCCCAAGGGAAAACTTATTTAGCGGGTGGCACCGCTGACAGAAAGCTAGTAATTTATATAAAGGAAAGATTTGAATTTTGGCCTTAAATTAGAAGGGTAATGTATCTGTATAAATCACACTGGTGGTATGTCAGCAATATTTACGCAGAAAAGCTCAAATCTTACACGACAAAGTGACTGGATTATTAATATTTATTTTTATTGTCGCGAACATAAAATTATAAAAAATAAGAACAATTTATTTTTGTATTTTTTATACTGTTACAGGCCAAATCGATTTAGGCATCCTAAAGATCATTCGTATGAAAGAGTATTCGAATAAAAGCGGTAAGACCAAAGTTATGCGCTTTAACAATGAAAAAACATTGGCAAAAGAAGGCCTGGCCGTCCTCGTACTACGTGGCGGCGTTCAGTGGATAAAGAGGTTGAATCCGCTGGAATGACCTGGGAGGAGCTGGAGACTGCCGCTCAAGATAGTGAAAAATGGAGATCTCTTCTGCGAGCCCTATGTTTCTGATGAGGGATAACAGGATTTCATCATCATCATCATCAAAGATCATTCGTACCGCCGTTTTTCATGCCTCTACCCCAATATGCGGCTAAGTTAGGTGTATCAATAGGAATAGGACCCAAATGACCCACCTTTACACTCAGCTTTAAAAAGGTGAGTTTTTCGCCAATGTGCAATTTAGGGGATTTAGCGTAACATAAAGTAGTAAACAAGTAGGCATTATTATTATCATAATTTAGCGTGTTATGTCCCCTAAATAACAAAATCATAAACTAAGATTTTTAATGTGTACAGCATTATTGATAAAATAATGAACATAATTTTAATATTTTATATTTTTTTATTAAAACTTTCTCCTTATAAATCCATCGATTGCTAACGTAATAATATAGAATAGAACGTACATAGAAGCGATGTGTGATATACATAAACATTAATACCATGTTAAATATGACAGCTAACAACAGTTCTCAACTAGGCCGGTGTTCAAAGAATTAAATTGCCATATCCGTCGAGTCTTTTGTATGGATGTTAAGGATGACAATCATATTCTTATAGACCTATGGCCTATAATGGAACGCACCTTGTAACTAACACTCGGCATCACTCTTACACATTTTGTTAGGTAAGCAATGTGAAAGGTCGACATTTATATCTCTGTCAGACATTTTAAACTAAAATTTAATGGTTATTATAATCACATTAAGTTGTCAGTTGAGAAGGTTACGTCGAATGAAATCTTTCAACCCTAAGTTTCAATCCGTAGTAATACGATACTACCTCATTGCCATATTTCATAAATTGTTCTGTTCCTGATATGCCTTTAATTTTATTGCGCATAAGTTAGATATAGTCCGCTCTTAGTAGTTAGTAGATAGTAATATGGTAGCCAAACCAAACACATTGCTTGCGATTATTGAATAGTACAATGGAAGTTCCGAAACATACACACGAATATAAAACATAGTCAATCAAAACCCATAAGAAATAACCATAATAAGAAATAAATTTAATAAGGCCGTTGTATATATAGTTAACTACATGATCGAATAAATGTGTACAAATTTATAATCAGGTTAAATACAATCAAGGAGTGTTAAAATTTTGTATGATGGCTGGCCACTTTATCTTATTCTCGGGCATAAAAAAATGATATGTCGTATTTTAAAATTGCTCATATCATCATAACGTAAGAATTTTGGAAAAGATCAAACATAATCATAACAACAAATAAGGTATTTCGAGCAGAGAAAAACAAAACTGTTTCTAGACAAACTCGTAGCAACGATTTATACCTATAAGTCAGCCTCCCAAACATGTCTGCTTGGTGAACGTACAAAACTAATTGTAAAACGCGACTCATAAACATGTAAAAGCGGTGACAGACTCATACTTCACTCATTCATTTATTATAGGAATTTCTAGTACAGTCGTTATTATTGCGTTAATGAAAAACGACTATAATTATCTTATCTAATGTTCACATGGAGTATAAAGAAAACTACTATGGAATAGATTAACTATACAATCGAAAACGTTTATATTTCGGTATTAAGCAAGCAGGAAAGGTGATTTGTTATTTTTATATCCTACTACAGGTGTTACTTCAGCCACCTAAGATATCAAATCATAAAAGATTTAGTTTTAATCAAATGGATCGGTTTTTTATTAGCAAAATATGTAGATGAAGTAACACCCGTCAATTATACGTACAGGTTACACATGGCTGTTTATCTCGTTTTGATACATATTGAAATACTTTGTTGTTAACGCATTGATATTTTTATATACTAGGTGATATTTAACAATACGTTAGTTATTAGATTAACATAAAGAAATGGAATATAATATATACATTAATAAACAGGAGAAATTGTAAAAGCCGTCGTTTTAAAAGTTCATATACACGGATTACAATATAATATAGAGGATTTCATTTATTTATAAATCACAATTACGAAAGAAATTAAATACTCAACTATTAAATAAGAAATATGAAATAAGGGCAAAAAACAGAAGTATTTATATTTCGATCGCTAACTACATACTTATTTATTATACAAATTGTTTATGCACGTTAATAACTTATTATTTTTATAACATTAAAACATTATATGATCAATGATCGACGATCATAGATATGAGCCATATTTATTATTGATTATTTTCGTCTCATGGACACGTTTTTTTTCTGACGATTTCAGTGCCTGACTGATGTTAGAAGATAACAATGAACCACATGCTGTTTTATTAAATTAAAATCCTATTTTGGGATGGCTAAATTGACTGCTTACTACGACTTTATAATTAGTCATAGGTCTATTATAATAATGTCATTCGCTGGTGGTATCCACAAGGCAAGACATCTCGCATATTCTAATGGTTTTCAACCTCAGTCCACACAATTATGTTGCAAGATGTAGCGTGTACATTTATTTTATTCTCGGACTAGCAAAACAGCGTAGATGACGCGATTAGAAACACAAAATGAATTCAGTAAATAGAAACAAAATACAATGGTATTTGTAAAAACATACATAGGTCAAAACTTAATAAGATGGAACAATGATGAAAAAAAAAAAGTTTAACGAATGTTTTCAAATTTTTATTCTAAATGTCCCGTCCACGCTTTTCTGATAGTTATCCATAGAGTCTAGTAATTTGTGTATTATCTTCGGGATAAATATTTCAATATACCACGCGCTGCGCATGCACAACTGCCAGTCTTCCTACAAATAATCATATCTGTAACCGAGTGGTCCGCCGCGTATACTATCTGAGAAGAGGAATATTTGTTCGTATCAGTTACTTATTTATCCACAATTTGATGGCTTGTTTCAGCCGGAATTGATTTACTTTTTTAAACAAAAACATCACAATAAATAAGACTTAAGATTTATACAAAGTAAAATGTAAAACACACTGTATAGGCTATTAGCACAGCATCTTATACACAACACAACCTATCAAAGATACTATCGAAATCGATCTCATTTGTTTTAAAAAATTAATCATTAATGACATTAAATCCATTAGTCCCTGATCCTAGTGATACTACTACCTACTTAAAAGAAATGTTATTTTTACCCCATTATCACACTATACGCGCAACGCGGCGTATTGTCTATGGTTCCATTGTTTTCACTCCGCGCGTAGGCGCGGTGCAAGTGTGCCATACCCCGCGTTTTTTCCATACAAACCGATGTACTTACAAAGAACGATACAGCTCCGCCTCACCGCGCTACGCCGCGTTGAGCGTCAAGTGTGAAAATGGCCTTAGATGTATGAAAATATTTTTTGATTTTGGAATTTTTCGACATGAAGAATGTTAAGCCTGTGATAATGATGGTTAATTTATTTATTGCTTATATTTAGCAAAATAAGCTATGAATAGTAATAATTTTCATATTAAGAATCAAGGATTTGCAATGTAAATGCATTAATTATTATTTGTTTTAATTTAGTGTCTTCACTTTCTGCTACTGTAGGTACAGCTGCCTCTCTTCTGTATAGATGTTATATCTGGAAACCGATACCCGCAGTTATAACAGCATTATTTATACCTACTTCAGGGTAGCAGACGTTGGCAGTCATCACATAGTTTGTTATATCATACATATTGGCTGTAATTTTCCTAAATTCGAATCTATTACTTTTAAAACTTCCAAATATATTAATAAAACAAATAATTCAAATGTACAAATTCATTTCGGAAAAGTAAATTTTAGTCTGAGTCATTTAATTGACCAAAATTAATTAAATGACCATTACAAAAGAAGTGACAAATAATAGATTTTGGCTAAACAGGCAAGTATATTTTAGTTGTATCATTTTAATATAGCACCAAACAAAATATACCGTAATATTGAAAACGTTTTCTTTTATCCCAGACTGTACAAGGGATATTACGATTCTCTATTACAAAGGCACCTTTAACTCCGCGTGTTATACATACTTTTCACATCTAAATTTTCCTTATATACCTACGTACTAACCTCCACGATATATTCAAACATTGCGCGAATTAAGAAGACATTATATCAGAACATATATCTTTCTGAATAACAACATTTTTTCTATAACACTACCTCGCCCTAATTAACAGCCAATATGTATGATGCACCGACTGCACATTGAATTCCATTAGTTTATGATTTAGATAGCGTTTTGCAACGTGAGAGGATGGTTGTGGGCCGCCCCGTGGCCGTTGTGCGAAGTGAAGTCGTCGTCGATTAGTTTGGGGCCATTTTCGGGCAGCTTTGATTGACTATGTTCAGCTGACATCCGCTCGGTCTGGATGAAGTTGGCAGATATGTGGCCGACGTTGGCGGGCTGCTGCATGTTGCCGTTGTTGCTCTCAGTCGGCATTGCGTTCGCATTTGGAGAATTATCTATAACATTATTGGGCGCATCTGCCGTCTGCTCCTGAGTTTTGTCCTCAATCTGGAAAAAAAAATGTGTTATATAATAGTATGTAAACTGTCAGATTAGTGCAGCACTAAGTAAAAAAAAACATTAAAATGTCAGTTTGCCTTAAATGGCGGTGGTGTGGTGTGGTAATTAATATTTAAAAAATCAACGATATGGTTATCTCAACAGTTATCATATCATATCATCATAATACATGCTTGTAAGGCAAAATGTTCAAATTCGAAAATCTATGATATCTAAGTAATTATATTAATTTTCCCACTTTCACCTCAAAAAGAGCACATTTCCCGCCTAAATTCAGTGAGGAAAAGGCCATTTTATTCTTAAGAGAGACCAAGTAGCTTTTTAATTTTATTAAATGAGGCAAAGGTATGTCATTTTTTGACACAACTGGTACCCAAATTCAAAACTTTGTTTTTTTCTTTTTTTTATTTGGTCTCTTGGGGGTGCGTTCTGAAAATTGATGCAACCTAAAATTTTATTTTGTAGACTATTTTGTTACGTTTTACTGTCTTGTAAAGTATAAAATTTTAATGTTTAAATATATTATTATTGTTGTAATTAATTTGATTTGTATTAAAAAGATAAAATTAATAACATTACATGCTAATTTTAGAATAATTTTACGTCTGCTTAATTTATTTTTTAAGTGTTGTTGCAATTTCCGAACGCAACTTTTCCAATAAAAAATTACATTGTTTTGTTTTTCTCCTAATTTCACACCTCAATATTTTCTCACTGAAAGTGGGAAAAGTTGTATGTATCACACGAGAGCGAATTCATTTACATCTCGTGCTTTGAATCCTTCGGTGAGCTCAGGATACTATTTTTTAATCACTCGCTACGCTCGTGATTCAATTTTAGTATCCTTCGCTACCTCAGGATTCAAAATCAGCACTCGCAGTAAAAACGAACTTCCCTCTCTTGTTGAACAAATAACTATTCCCCTAGCTTATTATGATTAATTTATTGATGTCATCCATGATGCCATTGTGAAAGTACTATGATGTCACTCTATGGAAACTACCCGTAATAGTCCCCCCACCGATTTTCGGTGACGGTGGCCAATCTCCCAGAGATAGGCCAACTGCGCAGGACTAGATTTTAGTACCCAAGTGTTTGCACAATACACAGGTGTACTCTCTATTCCTTTAATCTCTAATTCTGATGGGACAGATTGACTGACACGACCAGAGAGAAATCGGGCGCAGGACCGACTATTTACAATGCCCATCCGACAGCATGGATCATATTACTTTTCGGACAATCAGGTGATCAGCTAGAAACAACAACGCAAAGTCATTGTCCACCGCCGGGAATCGAACCCGGGACCTCCGGGTCGTGATCCCATGGCTCAGACCGCTAGACCACGGAGGCAGTACTATTTGAATGCTTCTAGAATTAGAGTGATACACATTGCTTTCTGAAATTATCCACAATATTTTTCAGACGTAGTTTGTTCATATAAAATAAATTGTAAACAGTTGCTTAATTTTCGCTCTGTAAAATCTATAGTAGAATAAACGAGAAGCAGACATTACGCTTATAAGCATGGTCTACTTATAAGTAAACAGGATACCAAAAGATCGAGAATCGAACTCGGAGCACAAGGGTCATTATTAGATTCGGACTTGAGTCCAGAATTATCTACGAAAATCTTATGTGGGCTCACAAATAAACAATTTAAAAGTATAAAAACTAAATAAAAATATGAATCGCTATTTATCTTACTAAACAGTTTTTTATTTTGTTTTTCTATTAGATACTTTATGTTTAATTTGTAGACATTTTATTATTTTTTCAAGCAAAGGGGGAAACAAACTTTATTATGAATAATTAAATGCAGCACAGTATCTCACATTAGCGTCATCGGTATACAGGGTGAAACTATCACAATAAAGAAAATTATAATAAGCAAAGTTTTATGAACTTGGGTTTAGCGAGCAGATCTGCCCGAGCGAGAGTGATTGTCTATGGTTCCATAGAGTTAATACGGCAGATCTGCTCATATTTGGTCATATTGAGTAAACACTTTGAGAGCAAACGACTGTTTGACAGTTGAAAGAAATATACAAATGCGTTGGCATCTCTTCATGTAAAGGAACTATCATCTACTTACATTATTTTGTTCGGACAGGCCCAGTAGGTCGGCAGTGACGTTGCCGTTGTTGGGCGTAGTGGTCGAGCCGCCGGCCGCTGCGGCCGGGGCGCTGTTGCTCGCGCCCACCGCCGGCTCAACAGGAGCTTTCGATTCTTCGCCCTGCAATGATATTACATTAAATTATATATAAAGGCGAAAGTTTTTGAGTGTGTGTATGTTTGTTACCTCTTCACGTCTAAACGGCTAAAGCGATTTTGATAAAATTTGGTTTGGAGGTAGCTGACACCCTGGATTAACACATAGGCTACTTTTTACCCCGGGAAAATGCCTGATTTCCACGGGAAAACTCAGTAAGCCGCGGGTGAAACCGTGGGGCGGAAATCTAGTTACTATTACCTATGAAGCACCGAACACATGATAATTGAAAGTGCTAAAGTTGCCTTATTTTGCGTTATATGTTGCGTTGTTAGGGCACATTACAATGTACTATTTTTAAATGACCTTTCAAAAATGCATAGACAATTTGCACTGGAGGCCTCACGTTCCGCCTGTCGATGAGGGAATGTTACCTGACTAGCGCTGATCATGTCTCCGACGAGCGCGTTGCCGTTGTCTGGTTGCGCGGGCGCAGGCGCGGATGCGGAGGCCTGAGCGGGCGCGGGCGCGGGGGCGGCCGGCTGCGCTTGGCTCGGTGCACTCTTGTTCTCTTGCTGCTTTTGTTCTTCCGCTTGCTGTAACATTGAATAACTGAATTAATGGATGTCAGAGAGTTAATAAGGTGTACTAAAACCACTCTTCTCCTCGTCTCCTGCAGTGTGATGCTGCTCTAGTGCCTCACCTTCTTGAGCCGGGTTCGCGCCATGATGGCCTCGACGCGCTGTTTGCGCGCCAGACGCTCCTTCTCCTCGCGCTCGGCCTCCTCCTTGCGTAGACGCTCAGCCTCCTCCGCCGCGCGCCGCTTCTCCTCGTCTTCCTTCAGTCGCGCCTGACGCTCCAACTCCTCGCGAGCCTTGCGCTCAGCTTCCTCGCGCTCCAACTGTTGCTGGGCCTGGCAAGCACGGTAGTTTCGATTATTCGCAGTGAATAATTCTTTATTTTATACAAGTTTATTTAGTAGAAAATGATGAAGACGAGATTAACAGATAACAATTCAGGGTTTGTAAGACGTTTAGATAGGGACGATGGGTGGTTATATAATTCAAAGCATGTCCAAAAATTTCATGAACTTATAAATTATTTTTCATATAAGTTAACTTAGAATGTGTAAAAGTAGTACCTAACCTACATACAGATAAAATACATTCACACGAGCAAATTATTATTAGAAATACACAAGGATTCATTCGCTACGATATTGCTTATATGCAAACTTATATAAATGTTAGAAAATATATTTAGAAGTTTAGGTGATGTTATATATTTTTTCCAGATTTATTACTCAAGAAAATGGAAGTATTTTATATTTCATATGCAACCGCTTTGGGGATACCCTGTCATGGTTGTTTAAATCTATTAAAATAAATAAATGGTGATAGGAGTCTCCCCGCGGCGCACTCTGGAAACAGCTAGACACGATATTGCAGTGTCTAGGCTGGCCAATCCTCTTCAACACAATGTCCAAATGCTCCAAAAAAGGGCATTATGTACTTAATTTTTTCAAGATTTTTTTCTACACTATTGGGTGCATAGGTCGATACTGCTTTAACCTTATACACCTACTTTTAATATCATATCAAAGTTCACGCAACTTATGCATAATGCATATACAAAAATCAGTCGCAATGGACAAGTACAGCTGAATATAGGCCTTGGTGGTGCAGTTGCCATACTCAAAAATATTTGTAGGCCAGTTGGCGAAAATGCTCTATTATGAGGCCATTGCCGCTTGCGGTTTCATACCGACATCATTATGACGTCACTCAGGTCAATTCAAAGTTATAGTAATTTTTATCTATAATAATCTTATACTTTTTCGAGATAAAAATATGAAAATATGATATCTCCAAACGGTTTTATTTTTATTTTCACGTCTTCTAAAAAATTTATCAACTACTATTATGGCACAATTGCCATACTCAACAAGATTCGCAGGCCAGTTGGCGAAAACGCTCTAAGTATTACGAGGCCATTGACGCAATGCCTACTCCGTACGAGATACAGGCGTAACTATACGGGGTGTAAGGGACAGCGTCCCGCAAACTTATAGGGGTTGCTCAGTTAACGAAACTTAACAACTACCACCAGGATTTTTTTTCAGGAAATGAAAAAAAAAATTTGCTTTTTCATACAAAATGACCACATCGATCAGACAATTTGTATGGAAAAGCAAATTTTTTTTTCATTTCCTGAAAAAAAATCCTGGTTATATGTGTTCAGTATTGCTGACTGAGCTACCCCTATCAGTTTGCGGGACGCTGTCCCTTACACCCGGTATGTATGTACACATTCTTGAGCTCGCTCCATCGTCGACTCGGTCTCTGTTATACCTTTTTAAAATATAAGTAAAGAAATACGTTTGCACTGACTTGCAGGATACAATATTTGTTTTGCACTTAAAACTTAACTGAATAACATGGTTGTTAAATCAACATTTTTCGCAGTAGCAGGCCAAAATTATTCGCAATTGCAACTTTGCAAGTACACAAAATCAAAATATAGACATGAGACTGTGCGTGCACGATGGAAATTCGATATACTGACTAATAAACAAGTTAAATAAAAGCTTTAAAAATAACCACTATCAGTAATACACTCTACAGATACAGATTTAAATGCTTAGCTTGATAAATAATTGAGTTCGTTGTTTAATTTGTTTCTAGTCTCGATTAGTGTTGATCGAGATAGAGTCGATGGCCAACTAGCATTCCTACCCACCGTCGGAACACAGTAAGCTATTTGACATAGTGGGAAGGTTTATTTAAGTAAGTTTCATTTCAGTTAAAAATTATCTCGAAAATGCTGCATTTTTGCAGCTTTCCTAATATTTTCTTTGACGAAGTGTTAGAAATGTTATAATGTCATATATATTTGTAATCTACTCTAAAAGCCCTTTCATTAGATACCCCACAAGGCATGTTTTCAGGACAAAAGTTTTTTTCTTTGTAGGCCATTTTTGATTGCCCCTCCCGTCCCCCTCCACAGCACCACAGTGTACTGACAACTGATTCGTAATCAGAGACTCATAAGGAATCCACCGGTACCGGTTGTAGGTATAAGGTACACGTTCAGGTACACGTTGTAGGTATAGGGTTACATGATCACATTTTGACCGAAGTACTACCACGTACCCTACTAAAAGAAGAATAGGTGGTTTCAAGTTTTTTTTTCAGGGTTCACCGAAATCGAAACCCATACGACAAGAAGAAGCTTTACCTCGATAGCTTTACGTAGCTTCTCTTCCTCCATGCGGCGCTGCAGCTGCGCCAGCTCGCGAGCCTCTTCTTCCTCACGGCGCTGGCGTTCTTCTTCCAGACGCTGCCTCTCGGCTTCTTCCTCGGCTTCACGCTGCAGTCTACCAAACATTATCACGATATTAGTCAATGCGCATAGCAACTTTGTTATGAGCGTGTGATGAAACAACATGGGTTTTTGATTCAGCATACTTTTTCAGCGTGGTGTTACTTCGCAACACAACCATGAAATTTTTCTAAGTGGTTAAAAATTACTTAGAATTTCTACTATTTTTCTTCATCCTCGGTTTAAGAGATTATGATTTATGATTAGGGTGGTCGTGTTAGGAAGTATAATTTTACCTCCTAAACGAAAGGGGTAAAAAATCCTAAATATGGTGTATAAAATACTTGAAATTCTAAGCAATTTTCTACCACTAAGCGACTAGTTCCTAAAATATTAGACCTTTTGTAAAAAAACTTTAAAACGAAGCAGACTCGCGTTTTTTGCTTATTTCTCAGTGTAACATATTTTTATCCTCAGTTTCATGGTACATATAGTGTTATAAACCTTACCTTTGCCTCTCCAGCTCGGCTTGTTTCTCGAGCTCCTCGCGCGCTCGCCGGCGCCGCTCGGCCAGCGCGGCCTTCGCCTCCTCCTCGGTGGTAATGCGACGCGCCGTCATCGAAGCTGCAAAAATGAATATTATAAAGGTCTCGACTCTAAACTCACCTTTCACCAAGAGCATTCGTTCGCGAGCAACCTGCGCGCGCATAGGTTCTATGTAATACTTATGTCGTCTATAGACAATCTATGCGCGCGTATGTTGCTCGCCCTCATGCCTAGTTGGCAGTGTATCGGTCCGCTACGCAGAGGGTCCCATACTAAACATAATTATTGTTTCTGAGTCTGGGTGTTCTTTGTGGTTGTTTCTGTGTATATCCATGGGACTCCGATTCCCCGACTACTGGCTGTGGGTGGGGGGGGGGCTATAAGTGTGATTGTGTATCGTATTTTTCTACAGTGGTCCGTTTCCAACCAATAACAGAATGCGCACGTTGTATCTTTTTCTAAAACGGAGCAGATTCGCGTGGTTTTTCACATCTTTTTTTACTCATTTCTCGGTGTATACCTAACTAACGTAGTAAAAGACAAAGATATAAAAAAAAGCCTATAAAGTGGCACAATCTTCAAAACGCGGCATTGAGTCTCGGACTTTTCCGTGAACTTTCCCATTATTTCCTGTTATAATCCTAATCATAGCAGTTTTCGTTTCTTTGGTTCGTTCGAAGCTGTGTCATACAACCTTTATAAAACACTAAACAAAAGGAAATCAGAGACTGATTCTAATAAGTACAATCGATTTGTTAACTTTTATATTCGGATTGCTAACCTGTCATTTCATTCTCCTCCGGTTTCTCTAGTGCGAGCTGATTCTTCTCCACTGAAGGCTCTTTCTTCTCCACAGACGGCTCCTTCTTCTCTTTCTTCGGTTCGGCTGGCTTCTCCTCGGGGGGAGAAACAGGTTTCTCTTCGGCGGCTTTGGGGGCCTCCGTCGGTTGTGGTGCGGACTCTGCTTCTGCTTTGCTTACCTATGTAATAAGAATAAGAAGTTAGGAACTCATTTACAATTTAATTAGCACTGCATTAAAACTACAATTTCAAATAATAATATAAATGTTAAAGTTTGGATGTTTGAATGTTTGTTACTAAATCTCGCTTCAACCAGCGGACGTGTCGGGATGAAACTTCGCACACATGAGGTTAGATTCTTGGATAGGACTTTTCACGGCGGGAATCGAGATTTTGGCTTTGGTTCTGGTCTTATCTAACCTTACTCATAATTTTAAGCAACTTATTGCATTAGGTACTTGTAGAATCATCTCGTGCAAGCAAGGCAAAGTATGTATTTACGTACCGTAATATCTACGTGGTTCACGTTTTCGTGTCCGTTCTGAATTTGCAAAGCTTCGAGTTTCTGCGTTACTTCGATTGCGCTCACTTGGTTTTTGTCTGACACGGATGTCACACTCGGCTGAAAATATAATATATTCAGTTTATTGTCTAATCCACTGTTTGTTCAGTGTACCTGGAAGCCAAGTTATCCATTCAGGCACTAAAATTTTGATACAGGTGTCAAGTTGAAGCTGGAACCCTATTTTCAAACAGTGAATCAAAAAGTGCTGAGTAACATTCGTAAGCCAAATAGTATGAAAATAACATGCGAATGTTACTCTTTCTTCGGTTTTCGGTACATCATTTGAGGAGCTTCTGATACTAAATGTCGATGGAAAGGAATGAAAAGCAAACACAAACAAGAATGATATGTAAAAAAATAGTAATTCACGTAACAAAATTTGTAAAAGCTCAGGATTATTTTATATCAACGGATGTTAGATCAAATTATAACGCAGTGTATGATTAATTCGTGATAGGCTCAGTTTCAGTGTTGTGTTTCGTAGATATGGTTATTGAAGTCGGAACCTGTGTTATATTATAAAGGGTCTTCCCCAGGCTAAGTGGCACCCTTATCAGTAAAAAAATTGGCCAAGAGCGTGTCAGTTTTGAAGATAATTATGCTGTTATAAGTAAACATATTATAAGGCTACGGAACCCTTCATATGGGCATGTTCGACACGCTCTTGGCCAATTTTTTCTCTATCTTTTACTATAACTAACTATAAATTACTAATTTGTGAGGTTTGAAATTATTCAAAGAACCTTAACTTCAATCTAATTTACCGCATTTCGATGGATTGTGTTTTCAGTGAAATATGATTTTTTTGATTGGTGAGGGCACCAGTTAGCCTTGGAGATGCCTTAAACAGCCTTAATATTGAAAACAACGCTACCAGCAGTTTAGTACGTAATGTTACAAATGGACATGAATGGCGGACTGGACAAGGGCGGCGGGCACGGGGGTACCTTAGCGACTTCTTTGTCAACACTGGGCTCCTTCGAGGCAGCCGGCGACGGCGACAAGGTGCGTCCCGGCGACGCTGAAAGCGACTTGCCGCGGGGGGTCTACCAAGCAAACGTTGGTATTAATCCCACTCATCATTAACTAGGGGTCATCGGATCGTTTGTCGATACGATAACACATTTTTATAGAAAAATAAGAAGATGGATCTGATTCAACATTGAACGTATTTCAAACTCGTAGTTGGACGGCAGTCAATTTCTGCCATAGACAACAGAGAAATCAGAAAATCTGTTGTGCTGCGTATGCTGATTATTATTCAATTAACTTGTAATATTTCTAGGTGTAAAAATTTATGACCAAAGTTTTGGAGGTGAAACCCATGAAACTGAACAGTTTTCTCCAAGGATCATGGGTCGAAATATGAAAAAATATCAGCGTTTAGAGTCATTTTGTATGGGAGGGCCAAATTTTTTCATGTTTCGACCTGTTCTGAAACGCCCTAGGGTGGAGGAGCAAATCTATTTGAATGAAAAAGCAAATATTAACACAATCTTTATTTTCGAGAAAGATCTGTTCATCCAGAAAACAAATTATAAAGTGATTGATCGCCTGTCTTCAGGCTTCAGTCAATTTTCGAAAAGAATCGAACCGAAAATAGAACGGCAATATTTTCAGCCATTGCTAACAAGTAGAAAAGAGTATCCACTCTTACAGTTCCTTGGGGAATGTTGTTCAGTTTCATTAGCACGTTCACACACTAAAGTTTGGTCAGCGTTTATTGTACACCGGGTATTTTCAGCGGATATTACTGCAAAACTGAATTGTACACATACCTTATCGTGTTCTTTGGATGGCTTTGGCTTTCGGTGTACCGGCGGTTTGCCGTCGCCCGGGTTCGTAGGAGTGGTAGCAGCTGAAACAACATCGACGATTTTTGAAACTACAATAGAGTTGTGAGTCACACAAGGAGTTCACACATGGAATATATGATTGATTGTATCCGGGGTGTAAGGCTACAACAAACTGATAGGGGTTACTTAGTCAACTCAGTCATCATTTTGTAAGGGGAAGTATTTTGGTGGCATAACGTAGCCTCCACTTGACAGTCGATGTAGTACATTTAGAGTGTATCTGTCGCTCACCGGTTTTGGTAGTGGGTACGTGCATGGAGAGCGGGCGCGGGCGGCGCGGCGTGGATTGCGGGCGGCGGGGGGGTGCGTCGCCGGCGCTCGCTATCGTTCCGTCGCGTGACACCGACGGCGTCGTGGCCACACTCAGCGACATCACGTCGCCTCCACCTAATAGTTATAGGGAGAGTTTTATAGTGACCGATACTTGGGACTGACTATGTATGTGGTTGTCAACAAACAATATTACCCAACAAATAAATACAAAATTTACTAAATATCGACTAAAAACTTCGGCTTATGCGCAACTTGAGACGCATTCCAGATAGAAATATGTATCGCTTTACCTACGAAATGATGCCTAAATGGTCTTTTTACTAACTTTTTCTTTTTGCTCGGATAAGTAAGCAGCTTGTAAATTCGCTTCTCGATCAGTGATGTTTTAAGGCAGACTAAGGTACGATTTTCATTACAAAACATTTAGAATAATATTACAAATGAATATCTGAAGACCAAGTGCGTTTCACGACTGTTGAACTGAAATATTCTACAATCACATAGCATATTAGACTTTTTGAACATAATATAAGTTTAGTTAATATATACATTTTGTTATTTACACAGACAGCAAATGCTTATAAGCACATTAAACATTGACATTAAAATATACATTGATTGAGCGTAGTCAAAAGTTAGGTAATCTTTGTAACCAAGTCAAAAAAAAACTTATCAACGTAGTACACTGGAACATCGGCATAGTATTCTGCAGCCGTAAAAAAAAAACAACACGTTTTGAACACCATTATATTTTACAGGTATTTACTATTCGTAGGTCTTGTAACTTGACGCGAATTTCAAGATATTCCTCAAGAGAAAGTACAGTTAGTTTAAGACTGCATTAAGATTTTCGTTCCAGTTACATTACAGAACGTCAAATACGGAATCTGACGGAATTAATTTTTTTTGTGAAATTATCACAGAAATCATGGCTGTTGCAAGGTTAAAATTAGTTTCTGCGTATTCAAGGTCGTTGCTTATTGCAATAACTATATCATCATCAGTATAATCAAGTAGAAATAAATAACTAACATAGTGGTACCTAAGACTGTTACTAATAATAACCTAAGAACTGTTCTTGTCTACAATTTTTTTTATTGTTTGCCAGGAACTGTATATGAATGGGGACTGACAATCCCGCAAATCTATTTCCTGGTACTCTCCCATTTTGTGTCGTACGTGTTCAAAACTCCTGGCACACCAGTTGCGGATAAGGAATGTTTCTTTCGTTTTCGCAACTAAACAGTTCCACCAGGAAACTTGGTCGGGAGTGGTTGATACGTACCCCTGGGCGTGTTGACACCGGTGCCGGCGATGGAGGCGGGGCGGGGCTTCCTGGGCGTGGCGGCGGTCCGCCGCACGACGCCCGCGGTCGCGTTGGACATGGCGCTGCCGGGCCGCGAGCCGGGCGTCGTCTCCCCGGACCGCGTCTCTGCACAGGCACGCTTATGCTTATGTACACCGCACGACAGCCGCTGCCGTGCAACTACAGATGTGTAGATGTGCAGCTACTAGTTTTGTGTTTACTACTTTTTACAAGAATTATTATTAATGTTATTGATTTCGTATCAGTTTAATACTTTCTATTAATTGAGGAGTTTATTATTTCTCTTAAAATTAACAAAATTAATTTTTAAAACGTATTTTAAGGTGCTTAAGCTAAAAGTCCGTTTGCTATTCTAAATCACAATACTATGTTAATGTTGTGTGCAAAAATATGGTTGAAAGTGCCTGTTAGATTTCCACTTACCTCAAAATGATGCGTTACCCTCAAACCGGAAGACCATAGTGAAAAATTCAAGAAAAAGTGACCCTACGAACCAGAACAAATATTGTAACGACTAGAACAAAAGAGTATTCTCCGAGAAGAAAGGAAAGTTATTATGTAAGACCAAAAACCACCGAAAGGTCGACCATTGAATTCGGTAAAAAGAACATTAGAGTAGAAAATATTTTTGTATTACACTCCATGTCGTCGTTATCAAAGCGAAGCATAACAGCGTACATTTATTAATTACCTTTGTCAACTTAAAACAATATCTTACAGCTACAGTAAGTGACAGACTGGTAAAGCAGTTTGACAAAAAAAAATAGTCATAAAACGTTGATTAGTATAGGATTGCAAAGATTTTGCGAGACAATTATTTTAAATCCAACACGACGCAAGAATTGCCCCATGTTAGGTGATAAAATATTTACAAACATGAACGTTACATAAATACGAATATTCGTTAAAAATAAGACTATTCGCCCACCAAAGTAGTCGGGAATTAGTTACATCTGCGACTGTATACTTTATATACAGGGAGTATAACATTAGCTGACCAAACTTTAGGGTGTGAGCCTACCGATGTAACTGAACAACTTTCTTAAAGGAACAGATCGAACGAAAGATGAAAAAAAATGGCCCTACCATACAAATGGTGTCAGCCGCTGGAGTCATTTTGTATGGGAGGGTCTAATTTTATTTTCATATTTCGACTTATATTTCTTGGGGCAAGTTGTTCACTTTCTTTTATGGGTGGGTTCACTCCCTAAAGTTTGATCAGCATTTTTTTTACTCCCGGTATGGCCCTGAAAGCTTGGTTAAGCGCCGGATTGCGATTAGGTCTTCCCACACGAAGCGAAGCACCCAAGCCGTAGATACGGTTGTGCGTCTTACGGGTCCTGTTGAGGTGGTGCATGGAGGGCGACGCGGAGTGGAGCGGGCGCTGCGGGGGGATCTTGTCGAGTCGCGTCATCGAGTACGCCCTACCTGGGGCTCGGGGCGCCGGCAGAGTGGGCACCAGGTCCGTCCGGCGCCGCGCCACTGACGACCACATCACCGCTTGCGGCTGCCGGTTTTGCTCGTCTGAAACACAATAGATAAGGGAGGTGTAAGGGACAGCGATCCAAAAACTGTTAGGGCTGGCTCAGACAATGAAAATGAACTATATTCCACAAAGAAATTCTTCTGGAAAACGAAAAACATTTTTGAATTTCCCATACAAGATTACGACTTTTGTATACAAGCTTTTTTTTTTCATTTTCAAGAAGAATTTTTATGAAAGTTGTTCAGTTTTCGTTCAATAACCTTGCATTGCTAAGAACCCAACAGGTACAAACTGAAGAAAAATCGCTGGAAGTTCCCATTTGTTGTGGAATTTGACGTCATCGGATCATGAGTAGCGTTTAATTAGAGTTCATGGTATTTTGACTTGTGTAAAACTAATGTCATCTGATGACGCCATAGTCTATACCACGTCTATACTATAGCACACCATATTAGGTCCTCACAAATGAAATTGCCGATACTCAATACTGGCAATCATAAAAGAAAGGCAATTTCATATGTAAGGACCCAATAGGAACAATCCAGAATTTCTAAGCAGGTAACTAACTACTCATTTACTCATGCAATGCTGTTGAGAGCAGTTTACTAAAATCATTGTTTCCTGAACTTATCCAGAGAACAACTGTTTTTATTTACATCACTTTCCTGCACATGTGCCTCGTAGGTCTGAGAACCTTTTAATTATGTATTTTTCATTATCATATTTTTTAATTTTGATTGAGGGTTGCGTCTATTTTAAAGATCTGTTACGCAAATAGCAATGATAGACAGTAATCTAATGAAATGACTGTGTTGACGATGAATAAATATTATGAAAACAACCAACAACTACAGATTGTCCCAGTCACCGTTGATATTCCCCAGTGAATATTATATTAACTACAACAGCTATCCTGACTCAATAAATACAGTGTCCTCATTTTATGTCATTCGAGTCATGTAGGTAATGTCTGCTTCTTACAGCTGTGGGGCTAACACTTTGCATTAGCATAATCTTTTCTAATCCGGCGCAAGGTCGCTCAATAGATTAAGCGACTCCGGACTGCATTTTCTCAACACAAATATGGCAGCAATATCACACTACAAGCATGTTTCACAAGAAAAAGGAATGCTTACAAAAATAAACCAGCATTAACACTTTATTTAACCCCGAAATTCGCATGCCAAAACTAATTAAAATAGTAGTCAACTTACAGAAACTTGAAAACATCACGTTGTATCCTTTTTTGGCAGCGTTAAAAAAAATATTGATTATTCTTCAAATTATACATGTAAGTTGCTAATATCCTAGCCATTTGAAAGGTATAGCAATAAAACAATTCTGGAGTAGGTACATTTATATTGAAATAAGACATCACGTGATCTAGCACTTCGGATAGCCATTCTGAGTTTTGAAAGTGTAATAAATGGCTGTTACTCACGCATAAACTTGTTATATGATAGAAATGAAACGTTATCTTTAACATTTGGAGCATTTCATTATGTATGGTTTCTGATGAAAATAATAGCGATAGAAATGTGGTATCATCATGACAAATTAACTGAAAAGTTATGAAAAATGATACCCATTTAGGTACTAAATTGAATTAAAATGTATTGGTACAATATCAGTCTTATACTTGTGTGGCGGCACTATTCCTTAAGTTTACGTCAGTTGAGGAATATCAATATCATGTGTTCATTTCCTATATCGTTCAAACGTCACAGTTGAGAAAGCGACAGCGCTATCAAGGAATGATGCCGCCAGAATCGAGAGTATTGTAATTCTGTACAGTTCAAAACTAAAATATGTAATTTTCAGGCGGGTTTACCTTTGTTGTCAATGTCGTCGAGGTGTAGTGAAGAGGCGGGTCTCGTAAGGGGCGCAGACGCGAACATCACATTTGTAGTTGATGCCGCCCTGAAACGTCCAACCCGCACGATTACTCGACAATAGCTACAGTCCTGATTGTGTCCAGATTACTAGCAGCCGAGCCACAATCATCGTTAGTTGCTGTATACAAATCTACGTATAAAATCGAACAACTTTGTCATAGAAACACATCATATTACGTAGATTTTAAACTTTTTTCTAAGGTATTTTTAAAATTATGCGCAAAAAAAATACTTATTATAGACTGTTAGTATGATTTGTAACTACCTACATGTTGATTGTGAGTTGAAGGGCTATTATGGCTTGTATTCGACGTCGATCCGCATGATAAATAAGGTCACAAAATTTCGCCATTGACAAATCTGCCATGTCTGAAATAAGTCTATTGTTTTATGGAGACAATGGAACCGTACTAAAAATAATAATATAGGAAGGAAAATGACGTCACCGGGTCGCTGGACCATAGCGGAAATCGCGGCCGCAGACGTGTGTTATGGGTGGCTTATGGTGACAGTGCAATAAGGTAACCAATCAATTGCCATGAAGCGTAAGTGCCCATTTCAAAACAAATCAACTGTGTATTGTTTCTATACCGATCAAGAAATAACATAAATAAAATAAGGCTTTGTGAACCTACTTATGAAACTGAACAACTTTCCCTAAGGAGCATAGGCCGAAATATAAGGTATAAGAATATACGATTTATTTGTGGGTTTTTCATTTAAACAAGTTCAAAAATGTTAATCCGGCCGGCAATAATAACTAACTAAAAGCACCTAACTTTTAACCTCGCGGGTAGGCAATCAAAAACAAAAGCAATTACTGCTTTAATTACGTGGAAACAGGCGAACTAACGTCAATAATTCTTATCATCATCACATCATGTCCAAGTAAGAGGATTTACAATTAAGTTTTCATTCTTAGATCGAACCGAATCCGACTTCACAAGATTGCATTAAGCTCAGACTCAGACTGATTCAATTGAAGTCCTAGTTCCCAAATAACCTAAATGTCTGGGTCTTGTTATTTTTATTTAACGTCTCAATAAATAAGCAAAGCGACGTTTTTCACATCAAATAATTAGACAAATAATAAATTATTTTCTTTGAGATTTCATTAGTTCTTTATACTTAGGTACTAATAAGTTTCATTTGTATTCAAAAGGAACGTTATACGTTCAATCAGGCAGAACATTCGATTAGACTCCATACGCACCGCACACTCGACATTAGACTAAGAATGTGACCTAAATAATTACGAGTCTAGAAATTGGAACGTTAGTGGGTTCGTCTGGTGTTACATGCATATAAACAAATATTACGTCAATAGGAACTCAAAAGGTTTCCTCTCAACATCATAATAATGTTAAGTTTACAGAGGATTCCGATATAAGCACAAAACGCATTCTAATGACTAAGCAATGATCATTTATAGACGTAATAACCGAGTTTCAAACCAGTTCCAATTTATTGTTTTTTGTTAGTGGTTAAAAATACTCTATTTCATTCAAGATCAGCTTGATTTTTTTTTAGCATCATGCTTTTTTAAATTATGCAAACATATACTTCGGTCTACAAATAAGCGTTATCGACAAATAACTACGTATGCAAGTACCTACTTCTAAAATTGTATATTTACATCAAAACTACATTCGCAAATTTCATCCTGATTAGTAATCGTTATTTCAAAATACTTTCATACTTTCAATGTAAAATGTATTAGTAGAAAATTAATTCGAAGAGACGAAACAATAGAAAATAAAAAAGAAATAAAAAAACTGCTTACAGTGATTCAAAAAAGTTCATCTGATCTATAGGGTTGGTACTGGAGTGGGAAAACAAAAACAAAAATTAGTAAAATAAATGATAAATGATATTTCTGTTACGGATTCAGTATTCCGATGTTACTTAACGTTACCCACAACCGAGGTTGAACATAAAGAAGCAAGCTAAATAAGTTTCAACATGGGTAGAAAATCATGACAGGTATATCAGAAAAGGACATACTACATGCCCGGTAGGGTAAAATATTGTGAAAAGAGTTTGAAGATAGGGCAAGCCAGTAAATCAATAGATTGCAGTCGAACGAGTCGTTGGAAATATGCCAATCACACTCAAATAGGGATCTCTGCATGAAGCGCCGCTGTTTCGCGAACGCAAAAAATAAAATTACATCAACCTTGCAAAGTGTGTTTTAACTCGAGAAAAATGTGCCTTGTCAGCCACACCAAGGACGAGCATGTATTTTTTGTTGGCGTTGATTTTTTATTATTATCGGTAGTATGTAAACCAGACAGCTTGGCGGCATAGGTAATGAAAAAACGAAAGTTGCCCAATGAGAGAATGGAACTCGCAATTAGTCGGCACATCGCCGTTGATAGTGGAAATCCGGTGAAACATCTTGTTACTAAAAAGCGGGAGCATACCTGCGCGCTGCCCAGAAGAAGCCGGCGGAATCTATGGGTTCAAGTAGTCGGGGTGTGGACGAGCCGAAGGCGAAGGCGGGTCGTGGCGAGGAGCGAGCGGCACGAGCGCGCTCCAGCCGCTCGGTCCGCTCGCGCTCGCGCTGAAGCAGCGCTTCCCGTCGGGATATCGACGCTTCCCATATTGCGCGCTTGCGTTCCTCCACCTGCATCAAAATAACACTATTCACTGAGCAGTTAAAACTATAGGTACACTGAGGCCTGGGTCATACGCTTTCAATGCTCACAGTATCTTAAAGTGAATGAAACATATTATAATAACTCATTCCAGACACATTTAAGTCGGAAGTCCGACGGGGCTCTTGAATATTTTAAGCTGTAAATAACTGATAAACCGGCCGTAGTTTCTGAAGAGCTAATAATAGTTGTGATTCATTACAACTTCATCATCATTATTATGATATTATCATTGTCGTCTTAAGTCACCGAAAAAGACTTGTTTAAACATTTCACAAAATATTCAAAGATCGTGTCACATTTGCAGTTTAAGTTTGTTTGTAAACATTAAGTTTGTTGTAGGTTCGCACTTCGCACCCAATTAGTACTTTCTTTCAACCCATAGATTACTATGTGCGTACCGATGTTGCAGACACTTCGAATATACGTATAAGTAAAAACAATAAACTTACATCACTAAAGTGCACTTCGTGGGGCATTTTTGCTACAACGCTAATAATATATTACGTACATTATTCGCACCGAACGGAAAGAAACTGAATCACATCAGCTATTATGTATAAGATTGCAGAATGTATGATTAACAACGTTATCTTCTTGCAAGGATGTGTCGTCGTAAATTCTAAGAATTTTTACAGAAGACTAATATAATTACAGTAATACACTTTTACAATTATAATACTGAAATCTAATCAATAAAGGAGGAAAACTAGTACCAGTTAAGAATAAAAACATCTATTTTCTCACACTTTTTATACTAGGTTAGGTATCTAATAGTACACTGTATTAAACACAACCGACGACGTTTATATTCAAAATTAAGCATAACGTAAACGGCAATAATGTTATATTAAGATATAGACTGCTAGTTCGGAAGCCGATATCATCAGTAGGTATCCTAAAATTATCTTGTGTGGCTCCTTATCATATCGAATCATATAAAAACAAAAGATAAAAGAAAGGACGCGCTTATAATGAAAATAACGTAATTTACTGCACAAGGATATTGCGAGAAAGAAAGTAGAGACTTGTGTGTTAGCCAATTACGGAAAAGAAACTGACGGCACACTGACTATCTCTACAGTTGACTGTTCCTCGATAAAAATAGATTTTTATGAACACAAAATATACGAGTATACCTTATACCTCTCTGGTAACGTGGATTCTTTCGTATTACAAGACCTTATTATTTCATACTTATTATAATTTGTATATTGCCTTGATTGTGTATTTTATGTAGGTAGGTATTTATGTGATAAAAAAGTATTATTTGTACTGAAACCCCCTGGCCGTTTCACAGCCTTTCACAGTTTGTCTGGGAAGATAGAAAGCAAGTCCTGGCTAGCAGTAAAGTATATTTATTAAAAATTTATGCTAGTTAGTACCAGTTTTAGGTTATATTCAAGCACAACATTCGACTTAAGTCTAACTACATAAAAGAAATATCAACATACATACTTGTGCGATTGCCAACTAACCTACTTATTTTATGTGCCATTGCCAATGTCAGTCGCAATTTCTTTGAAAGTAGCTGCTTTAAAAATCGCCATATAGATAATCGCATCATAATGTTTACGACTTTCATGATATCATGAACTAATAATCTTTAAAATTTTGTTTTCCTTGCACGCCATGCAAGTTGTTTACTATTTGCTTTATAAACTCTATTGTTAAAGATTCCAGGTTAACATTGTAGTTATGTAAACAATCTCGTAGCTATTTTAGTTCTGCAAAGCATAGTTTATCGATATATTCTAGCGAGTGTTGTACTGAATGTAACTCGGCGAAATAGTACATGGTATAGTTAATTTCATGATTGGGCCAGAATAGCGCATATCATGATAATGCGACGTTTAGCTAAAGAAATAAACTATAACGTGTCTTGTCTAGCCTGAATTATCCCACTGCTGGGAAAATGCCTTCCTCTTCTACCTCCATTCTTCCCTGTTTTAGGGCTATAACATAATGGAAATAAAATGTGTAGAATATTTTTATTCACAGAACGGATCTATACTTATTTAGTATGAATGCATTTATCTACACGTAATCCGAGTGGTGCGAAGAAACTAGTTAAAACTATTTTCTCTATGGAGCTGCCGATGGAGAGCTCGAGTCGTGCGGGACGAACCTGTGATTGCTTTTTGCCGCCGCCGCCGCCTCGAGTGCATTGGGACTATGCATCTATGCAACTCACTAGATTTACCCACATATACGATCGACCTGCACTTTCCATTGTTTCCGTTAATTTATTCCGAAACTTTCCACTCCTATCCAATTGTCGCACTGGGCTAGACTTTATAAACCAACATGAATTAACATTTTTGATAACTTATTGTGCAGTGCTATTAACAAAAGCAATAATTGTTTCGAGATTTGTAAAATATTAAGTAAGCTTGCGATGCTATCCTTTGCTGCTACGCCATAAATCATAAACCTTGTTTTGTTTACTTTTAGTGACCGTAAGTCATACTAACATGACCGCCAATACTAAAATGTCGCTATAAAGCAATTTAAAAAGTGTGCAAGCCTATGATGTACAAGATGGTCGTAAAGCTAAGACACGTTGTGTTTAATTGTGAACCGGGCGAGTGGAATGCGCCTGCGCCTGGTTGCTCCTGAAGGAAGTTCGTCCCTGTTATTTTTGTCACCGCTTCTAGATGCGCGGCAAGAGTTAATTTTAAATATTTTTGACGCACTATGGCTGCAAGAGTATGCCTATTTAAAGTATTGTTCGTATTTGAATCATTATAACAACTTTGTAGTGTGTATTTATAAACGCAACAGCACACAGTGATGAATGCAAATAAATAATAAACTAGTGCACAGTATTTAAGGTCATATTTATTAATCGAAGGACAACTTTAGTACTTAATTCAATTGATATAATCAAAGAATTAATTTAACATGAGGTACTGTGTATTTATTAAACAGTTTTGAGATAAAACTCGATCGTCGCATTCGTCGCTGTCCAACCGCACCGGCTGCGCAAACGCATAGTACCTAAGAGAACTTTATTGCGCGTGACCTCGTTGACAATACAGTCAGTGTGATGTAACTAGACTAACCTGGTCAACGCTATTTTGACGCTATTGTCAATCATTTTCTGTAAGACCACGAACATCAGACGTTATAAAGTAAATACGGTTACTAACTAATATTTAATACGAGCAGTAAGCATGGGCAGTGCCATGTAAAAGATTAATGAACACCATATTTGTCAAAATGTCGAGCCAATATGACCAACACAAAACACTCAGGTATGTGAGAGAACATAGTGCAAGAATGACATCATCCAAAGCCGCAAGGACGATTATAATAACTTATGCAACACCTACGTCATGCATTCTAAAAAAAACAACTAAATGTAAGAGTTGTAATTTGTATTTTATAAGTGAACATTTGCGTATATATACCTCAGAAGTAAGACCCGGTCACCTAGCTATTTAACCTTTGCGCAGACTAGAAATATTAGTAGGTATATGCGTATTCTTTGGAAAACATTACTGAAGGCCACATCTATATATATAAAAGGCAAAACTGACTGATTGACTGACTGACTGACATATCAACGCACAGCCCAAACCGCTGGGTCTAGAGACTCCAAATTTGGCATGCAGGTTCCTTGTGTGGTCTAGGGGTGCACTAAGAAAGGATTTTTCAAAATTCACCCCCTAAGGGGTTAAAATAGGGGATGGAAGTTTGTATGAAAGTCCGTGAATTTTAAAGTTAGAATCCTAGAATTTCGTTAGTAGGCTGATGATTGAAAAGTAATAAATACGTGTATAAGCGATTTTGAAAATTCCTCCCCCAAAGGGGTGAAAAGGGGATGAAGTTTTGTACGGAAAGTCGTTGAACCCAGGGACTTGATAATTTGCAAACAGGTACCTTTATACAGTGTTGGCATCCACTAAAGAGCTATATTTGGAAAATCAACCCCTAAGGGGGTTAAAAAGGGGATGGAAGTTTGTATGGAAGTCCGCGAGTTTAAAATTTAGAATCCTAGAATTTCGTTAGTAGTCTGATGATTGAAAAGTAATAAACAAGTGTATTAGCGATTTTGACAATTCCACCCCCAAAGGCTTGAAAAGGGGATGAAGTTTTGTACGGAAAGTCGTTGAACCTAGGGACTTGATAATTTGCAAACAGGTACCTTATACAGTGTTGGCACCCACTAAAGAGCTATATTTGGAAAATCCACCCCTAAGGGGGTTAAAAAGGGGATGGAAGTTTGTATGGAAATCCGCGAGTATTAAAGTTAGAATCCTAGAATTTCGTTAGTAGGCTGATGATTGAAAAGTAATAAATTTGTGTATCAGCGATTTTGAAAATTCTACCCCCAAAGGGGTGAAAAGGGGATGGAGTTTTGTACGGAAAGTCGTTGAACCTAGGGACTTGATAATTTGCAAACAGGTACCTTATACAGTGTTGGCACCCACGAAAGAGCTATATTTGGAAAATCCACCCCTAAGGGGTTTAAAAAGGTGATGGAAGTTTGTATGGAAGTCCGCGAGTATTAAAGTTAGAATCCTAGAATTTCGTTAGTAGGCTGATGATTGAAAAATAATAAACACGTGTATCAGCGAATTTGGAAATTCCACCCCCAAAGGGGTGAAAAGGGGATGAAGTTTTGTATGGAAAGTCGTTGAACCTAGGGACTTGATAATTTGCAAACAGGTACCTTATACAGTGTTGGCATTCACTAAAGAGCTATATTTGGAAAATCCACCCCTAAGGGGGTTAAAAAGGGGATGGAAGTTTGTATGGAAGTCCGCGAGTATTAAAGTTAGAATCCTAGAATTTCGTTAGTAGGCTGATGATTGAAAAATAATAAACATGTGTATCAGCGAATTTGGAAATTCCACCCCCAAAGGGGTGAAAAGGGATGAAGTTTAATATGGAAAGTCGTTGAACCTAGGGACTTGATAATTTGCAAACAGGTACCTTATACAGTGTTGGCATCCATTAAAGAGCTATATTTGGAAAATCCACCCCTAAGGGAGTTAAAAAGGGGATGGAAGTTGGTATGGAAGTCCGCGAGTATTAAAGTTAGAATCCTAGAATTTCGTTAGTAGGCTGATGATTAAAAATAATAAACACGTGTATCAGCGAATTTGGAAAATCCACCCCCAAAGGGGTAAAAAGGAGATGAAGTTTTGTACGGAAAGTCGTTGAACCTAGGGACTTGATAGTTTGCAAACATTTACCTTATACAGTGTTGGCATCCACTAAAGAGCTATACTTGGAAAATCCACCCCTAAGGAGGTTAAAAAGGGGATGGAAGTTTGTATGGAAGTCCGCGAGTTTTGAAGTGAGGATCTAAGAATTTCGTGTGTAGGCTGACGATTGAAAAGTAATAAATATGTGTCTCAGGGATTTTGAAAATTCCACCTCCAAAGGGGTAAAAAAAGGATGAAGTTGTGTACGAAAAGTCGTTGAACCTTGGGACTTGAAAATTTGCAAACATATACCTCATACAGTGCTGGCATCCACTGAAGAGCAATGTTTGGAAATTCCACCCCTAAAGGGGTTAAAAAGGGGATGGAAGTTTGTATGGAAGTCCGTGAGTTTCGTAGTTAGGTTCTTAAAATTTTGGATTTAGGCTGATGATAATGATTCAAAAGTAATAAACAAGTGTTTCAGCGATTTTTGTTATTCTACCTCGGAAGGGGTGAAAAAGGGGGATGAAGCTGTTTATAGAAAGTCCTTCATTTTCAATCTAAAAATCAGTTTTAGTATTATTTAGTATTAAGTCATATAAGGAAGTTTTATGGCAAGGAAAAAATACAATAGAGTAACTATTATTTTGTATATATTTACGTGTTTGTAGATTGTATTGTTTTGTTATTTGTTATTCTACCCCTGAAGGGGTGAAAAAGGGGGATGAAGCTGTCTATAGAAAGTCTTTCATTTTCAATCTAAAAATCAGTTTTTGTTAGTTTTCCTTATGACTGATGCTTTCTTATTTACTAAATTAATACATAAATACATTTAGAGTCACACTCACTCCTGTATTCCTAGCGGGGTAGGCAGAGCATCAATGACTAAAGTGGTTTTAAAGTTATTTTGTAGATGCTAAAATTTTTCGCGAGCGAAGCCGCGGGTTAATGCTAGTTTTAAATAAGTAGTTAGAGGTATAAAAAGAGGTTGCCTCAGCATTAGGCCGGGAAAACGCTAGGCAGGAGAAGAAGTACGTAAGTTGTAAAATATACGACCTATGTCCCTTAGGGAAAGTTGTTCAGTTTCATGGGTAGATTCACCCATTTCTCGATGCATATACCCTTTCTGTTACACGTTGTAGAGCGAGTTGCTGAAGTTTATCCGTAATGTCGCTACGAGTTTAAAAGGTTACGTTTCGAAAGGTTACGCGATTAAATCAGTTTGCTCTCTTACGTGTGTGGGAATGCCAATGGTTTTACTTTAGGGCTCTGGGTGAGCTCGTTCCATCATCGATCTGTCTCGGTTACAGCAAAACTAAACATAATATTTACTTTATTACCAAGAACAAAACGCTATGAAGGGTGTAAAGGACAGATTCCCGCAAACTCAAAGGGTTGCTCAGTCAACGAAACTGAACAACTTTCACAAAGAAATTCCCACAGAAAACAAGAAAAAATTACATCCCCATTTAAAATTACCGCCTTGATCGGACAATTTGTATGGTTAACGCCAAAAATGTACCTATTCACTTCATGAAATAATTTATTTGTAAAAGTTATTCAGGTTCTTTTACTGATGGCTCAGCCATCCCTATCAGTTTTCGAAAATCTGTCCCTTACACCCCGTATTTCATACCGACATTACTTAAACGTAATATCTCTATTTTCAATATAAAATTAAACCGATGAACGAACCCTGAATGCAAACCGATTGAAAACAGTTGTAAATCGTTTACAGACAATACCGTCTTCACAGCTTGATACCTTTGAGACATGCTGCCGGAAAATTACCACTAAGGAAAATTTATCTTTAATTCTGAATAATAGGTAATTTATTTTCTCGGACACAGTACCAAAGGTTTTTATTATTAAAATATTATTTTTCAAGTATCATTGTATTATACTTAGGAACTGAAGGTTACAGGTTGCTTCCATGCTGGACTGGGAGAAATAGAATGTGCCAGCTGCAACTCCTCCCGGGCATGCTATCAAAATCAGCTAAGGGATTTGCATATTGTAATTAAGGTGATGGGCTGACAACCTGTCACTATAGCAATATACAGATATATCTAGAATAACCCTCAAAACTTGTCAGACGTGGTGAATCGACCTTCATTTAGGTCGTTTACGCTCTGCCTACCCCATTAGGGATAAAGGCTTGATTATTATGTATGTATGTACTAAACTGGTGAAAAATTGGTGAAAACAGAATATTTTTTGCAAACTGAAAATAAAATGCGCATAAATTTGTTATACTTACTTATTAGTATTTAACTACGGCTGTTCCATTACGCATTTTGTCGTCATCCATCGATATAATTTGGAGCTGTAGCTGTAGTTAAATACCAGTTATGTCTCACTTAAGTTTAAATAAGTTAATACTTACATATTGCCCAATATTCTCTGCGCTATAAAATGGAAACTTTCATACCAAGTTCATTCATTTAAACAACATAACTTAATTGCTCAACTTCAAAACATAGATACATTAAGCTATTTTTAGTTGCTGCTAGTCGACAACGATCAATACGTAGGTATGTATATCTATAAATGTTTACTTGGTTTAAGTTTGTTGTTGGAAGGATCAGTAAAATTATCATACCGAATTGTGGCTCTGGATTCTAACTTAGACCAAAAGTGGCCAAAATACAGTAACGAAATGAGTTGCTAATTCAGACTGCGAAATTTTAGGCGAATGCCGCAATGTGTAATTATTTCTATAATCCAACAACTTTTATTACCACATCGACCATATACTAAAATGTATCCATGCTAAAAGGCTAAAACACAGAAGCCAAAGCGCTAGAGCTGAAACCGTAACACGCTAATTCGGCTGATTAGCGGCCGGCGGCGAAATGGTGGGCGACTGCCGCATCGATGCGGAAGTTGAGTTCAAGGTGGCAGGACTAGAAAAATGTGCTGCATGGTTTAGGACTCATAGGTCCGTATTTATAATCAGCTCTCAAGAGTGACAGCGAGTTTGAGTTCGTATCAGAAATGTCATTTCAGTACAAAACGTCCTGTCAATCAAATCCATACTTAATATTAGCTCTCAGTCTTGAAATCGCTTTATTAATACGAGCCATAGGTCTGTAACTTCACAGCTTCAGCTCACCCCGGAAAGGGAAGCGACGCGATGCGAATTTTCAAAACGTTCGTATTACCTACAATTAGAACTTTTTTGCTTTGTTGTGCATAGGCAAGAATTCATGACATTTCATGACACAACTTTCTCGTGAATTCGCGCTGCGCTCCTATCTGAAATCCCTAAAATTTTAAGATGATGCGGACGCGGTTTTGTTAAGTCGCCGACGCTCTGCCAAATCCGTAATGGATACAGGCATGATTTTATGTAAGTATGTATGTATCAGCTGATTAGGGGCTGGCGGCGAAATGGTGGGCGACTGCTGCATCGATGCAGAAGCAGAGTTCAAGGTGACAGGACTTGAAGAAAGCCGCATATTGATTCTATAATAGCAGCTTAAGCTATTATAAAATAGCTCTGGATGAACTAACAACGGTAGTCAAGTCATGGTGGCAGACTTTTTTTGCCAGATATGCAAACATAAAGTCTCAGCAAGGAATGTGCTTGTGCATTACCGTAGATCCCCTTTTTATTATACCTAATCCAGCATTTTATTCATGCTTTATCTCGTTTTTAGATCTTGGGGCGCCAATTTGTCCGCTGGTAAGCATTGTTCAAAAGGGTCAAGTGTTTTCCTATCCTTTTGATCTTGTCAGCCATTTTATCTGGGGCCTTATCCTGCCGCGTTGTTCTGCCAAAATAATTTGAGGGTGACAACACACCTGCGTAATGCTCGGCGGCGGAACCTTCTGCAGCTGAACCTTCAGTCGTATATACCACAAACGGTTTTAAGCGTGTTGAACGGAACCTTCGGCGCCAAACGTTACGGTGGTATGTTGCCCTAAGAAATTCCTGTATCAACAAGAATATATTATTGTTTTGTGTTGACGTAAGAAATAGATGTTAATCTGCCGCTGGCATGACAATAAGTGTAGTAAGACATCGAACACCTTTCTATCATTGTGTATCTAAGATTATCCAAGTTTTTGTTTACCTAGCAATTTTTCCGTCGGCGGACATGTCATAAACATGCGTGAAAGAGATTTCTCGTTTTTGTATCAGTGAAAGATAAGCCGGTGATATTCTCTGCCGTTTTTCTTTTATTAAAATGGATTTGATTTGGAACTGTATGTAGATTTATTACTACCATGATGTAGATAGTCTTTCTTCGTCAATTTTCAAACCCCCTAAACGGCACTGATGTATTCACACACATGTCATTGTGTGGAAAACCGAAAACAGTTAGTTCCGGACTCCATACATATAGGTGCCACGGAATCATTGATCTACTCCAAGTTGAATTAAACATCTCAAAACATCTTGCCTAATTCTTGCTAAAATAAAATATTTCTTGCCTCTTGGGATTTCAAATTATTTTAATCCTATTCGTCATGATTTAACACCATGTATGATGATTTAACACATTTATGTCAGATTAGAAGCGTCATATTAGAGTCTATGAAACGGTAAGGCTGAAAGCATAAAATTTGTCATCAAACCCCAGTAATAATCATGGTATATCATTGATTAGCCCAGCACATGCAGTTGTAGAACGAACGTTGACGACTTTATGGTATCCTTTGCAGATCTGAATTGTATCATTCAAATTGCTTGTAAGCTACTTTACATATCTCATGCTCAGTAAGTGGTTCATACAACCCTAAAACCCGGGATGTAAGTGGTACTTTGCATCATAGGTTTTGAAACCTATGCTGCAAAGTAATTTGAATAAGGAACTGTCAAATTGCAAGAAAAAAAAAGTTGATAGCCTTATTTCAAACACACGGAATCGGATGATTAATCGAATCGGAATCGATTTTAAAACAAATTCTATTCGAATTTATTTAAATATCGAACTGGCCAGTACTAAATATGACGCATAGAGTCACGGAATAAGGCCATAAAAATGTAAACATAGGATTATGAAAATTATGAAATTTTTACTCTGTGGTTTTTATAACATATTTATAACCTCAAAACTTGAGTTTGTCGATTTATTACTTAGCATTTTATTATAAAACATTAACAAATTAAACAGTCAGTATACTTAACAAAATGTCTACTTGCAAATTAGATAATTTTTCTTACGCGAATGCATATATTTGTGATGGTTAAATTCGCTCATAGTGAGTTGGTATTGCCTACTGTTTCGTCGTAATTTCATGTTTTAATTTTCTTATATTTTCCCATAATTTTAACTTATCTTTCATTCGATATGTAAAGCATAGTGCTTACCTCATGGTGTAAGTCATCAAATGCATACTCGTATCATTAGCGCCCTCGCTGCGCTCGGGCGCCAAAAACCTCGTATGCATTTGATGACTTACATCCTTTGGTTAGCAATATACTATTGCATCACTGACAAAGTTAACAGCCAGTACAAAAATAAGTCCGACGCGAAACTGCAACTTAAAGACGGGTCATTGCATCCAAGTTATGCAGTACTTAGCGGCGAGCTCGTAAACTTGTCAACACGGAAAATACCGTCGGCACTTTTTTTCACTTTTATTACCGTCATAAAACTCATAACTTGGGGTGTTTCACGAAATTCAAGGCACGTTAGAGCCTATTATACAATATCTGACCCAATTGAGGCCGTTGTTCCCAGGCCAGCTTTACGGCCTATAATTGCTATGTAAATCCTTGGGTCGAATTATTTATTTACGTACCAAAGGCTAGCCTACTTATAATTATTACTGCGGAGAAAACCCCCGCAGGCTCCATTAGTTATAAGGTAAGTGACGTCACGGATGACGTAACAGGACGCAGACAAAGCCGGGGCGCAAAAACTAATCAAATAGAACCGGCGGCGGCGAGTCGAACAGTCACGGCATTTCGCACCCGGCCGCATGCAGCCGCAGCATAAAAACCATGTAACTATTTTAATAAGAACCAATCCAACGTCTACATTAGCAAGATAGTAAGAAGTTATTCAACCGATTAAAAAAACACAATTAACACACTTTCCCACATTATTTTTCAGCTAAACAGCACGGAGAAAGTGCGTTTGTCGATGCTAAAAAATAACATCAATGCGAAAATTAACGGCACCGCTAACCGCCTAATTGCATTTGAATTTCGAACAGTTCTCGGAACTGTCATGTTGACAGATAAACTTTTCAGCAGGCAAAGGGGAGGGGTGCACGGCCTAATCGAGGAAATAGAGACGTACCTTTGACAAGCCGCTGCAGAATAATTTCCTTGTGCTCGTGAGTGTGGGGTTCCCCGATCACGGCGAGTAAGTAGCATCCCGTGAGGGGGCTCGGCGGGGGGACGGAGGCGGAGACCTCCGTGCCCAGAGAGAGGGACCGCTCCTCATCGTGGTCCATCGCCCACGGCGGCGCCGGCAACACTGCCGACGGTGCGCCGAAGGGAGACCGTGTACGCGACCGCTCGCGACGAGAACTGCGCTCGGAATGGGTTCCACCGGTCGGGGAGTGCTGAACGTCGCGTGCGCGCGCATCCGACATCGACCGACGGCGCTGCGCGACACGCAGACGCGCCGGCGTCTGCTCTCAACCCCCAATCTTCTTCACCGTTCGCTCTTTCGTTTCCAACTTTAGGAAGAACGAGAAGGGGAATAAGGGCGTACACAGAAGTGGTTGTAGGTTGTCCAGCGCACAACCACACGTGATCTGCATTGCGTCTAAACACCCGGCTGGATAACCTCGGAGCTCAGCTGTTCGTGGTAACAATCGATAATGGATTCGTTTGACGTTTGCCGGCGATCTAAGTCAGCGCGCCGGTTCGTTTTGGGCCGTAACTGCCCTAGGGTTAAGTTTGTCTCTGAGGCTCCCCGAAGGCTCTTTATGTTTTCTTTTCTTTTGAATGTTTCAGAACTTTGAAGTTACAAAAACATGTTTTATCTTTGATACACATACGTCCCGAATCTGGGAGTCAAGAAACTGCCAACTCCGTTTATTTTGGATAAAAACTACTAGGTAAAATCGTATTTATTTTAATGCGGTTGTGAAACTGAAAAAGGTTTATTAGAAAAATAGTTCGGCATGTCAGATACCTGTATTTTGCAAACTCATCAGCTGGACGTCAATTTTATGGGAAAGGCGATGTTTTTTTCATATTTCGGTTCATGCTTCTTGGATACAATTTTTAAGTTTTCCGACACTTAAAATCCTTTGATTTTTTTTAATAGCACCGCTTGTCGCATGCTAGAAGAAAGGAACCAGTCGACATAGCTTTGCTGACCCTAAGAGCCCCAAACCTTAGGATCATGAAAATAAGTTATATTTTGACCTTTTGAACCGCTGCGTATACCTGAGCTTTCCCACGGTGGGAACAAGATAATTAGGTACCCACGGTAAAACGAAGTCTAATTTTCCGTAGGTACTACCTGTACTACCTGAATTTTTATCACACCAAGTCAACCAAAATAGTTTTATATTAACTCAGTTTAACAAAACCAGAGCCTTATTAGAATATTTTCGCAAGTTGTTCACGACCTTATCAAAGATCTTACACAAAAGGACAATTTGCTGGGAAGATAATTTTCTTCGAAGGAAACAAAACTTTTGTCGCAGTAATTTTCTTCAGACCTCTTGTTTCAATGTTTTGGTCTCTAAAATCTTAAAGTTTCTTTTATGGGTTGTTAAGATCAGAAGCAGTGATTGGGGCCACGAACGTTAATGTTTAAGAAGGTTAAAGAAGTAAAGTGTCAGGTGTCTTGATATTTTCCTAAACAGTTAAGCAAAAGTTAAAATACGTACTGGACCCCCCGGTATTACCAGGTGTAAGGGACAGCGTACCAAAAACTTATGGGGGCGTTGCTCAGTCAACGATAAACTGAACAACTTTCACCAGGAAATTCTTTCATGAAATAAAAAAATATTTTGACTTTCCCATACAAAATGACCACCTCGATCAGGAAATTAGAATGGAAAAGCCGTTTTTTTTTTTTTCCTGAAAGTATTTATGTATTTCCTAGTAAAAGTTGTTCAGTTTCGTTGACTGAGCAACCTCTATCAGTTTCTGGTACGCTGTCCCCTACACCCCGTATAGCATTTTTAAGATTTTGGACCCAAAGAGCCTTCGCTGTCCGTTGGACTGTCCGTCAGCAGCGGGTTGTATTTCATGAACCATAATATGTAGACAGACAGTTGAAATTGTCCAAGACCGTGTCAAGCAGCTACCTTTCGCCGGGGTTGCGAAAATCCTTTGTTTTTGGGTTCTGGATGAGCTTGTTTTATGATAGACTCCTCTTAGTCACCTCAGTAGTAATAGCAATCGATTCGACAAGAAGTTCATCTAAAAAAAAAACAGAATTTCAGGTTGTTCAGAAACTGTAAAGTACCTAGGTACTACAGAGATACTTCTACGTCGAGGATCTCGATGGCTATTGTTTGCAGACCTCCCCACTCGCAGCTGTAACAAATAAGGCCACATACGTAACACAATGCCACAGATAATAAACCCAGATACATTTGCGAATGATATTGATCCACTACACGGGGAAATATACTGAGGTTTTCACATTTTCCTCTTTTTTATTTTTGATGGGTTTGCTTTGCTCTGTATAGAAGAAATACGAAGAGAGATATCGGCCATGAAGCAAGCTCACTTAGGCTCGTATTTATAAAGCGATCTCAAGATTGAGAGCAATATTGAGTGCGGATTTGACAGGTAATTTTGTACTGGAATGACATTTCTGATACGAACTCAAACTCGCTGTCACTCTTGAGAGCTGATTATAAATACGGGCCTTAGAAACTATCCCTCACACCGACGTACACAGAAAGCTGCATAGCGCCGGACTCCGGAAGGAGACAGGGTAGTCGCAAATCATGTGGCTATGCTGTAAATTTGGTAAGAACACGACTAAACTACAAACATTGCCTTCGTTGTTTCGTGTTCTCTCATGATCATGATAGAAAAGACAGGTACTTAGGGACTGAAAATGCCAAATTCCCCGTCAACAAGGAAGCCTGTGAAAAATATTTGCTGACTGATTTCTTCACGCTCCTTTGTAACCAAGATACATACATACATAAAATCCCGCCTTTATCCCTAATGGGGTAGGCAGAGCGAAAACGACCGAAATGTCATTCCGCCACGTCTGACAAGTTTTGAGGGTTATTTCAGATGGTCATGTGTATTGCTATAGTGACAGGTTGCAGCCCAATAAATTAAAACCCTCGAATCACTTAGCTGGTTTTTACAGCATGCCTAGGAGGAGATGCAGCTAGCACATTCTATGTTTTCCATCACTCCCAGTCCCAGTCCAGCATGGAAGAGACCAAGATCCGGTATTAATTCACGGACAAGAAAACGTTTTTGCTCGCCACTAGAGGCGTTTGAGATTAGCTTCCAAGCGAGCGCCCTTGAAACTCCCGAGAGGGCCGCTTTGAGGCATTCCCTTTAGTATTTTTTTCCTCTTTAGGCATGAAAACCAACGATGAAAACAGATAAAGTCAGCCTTTGGTCTCTATCGGATATAGAGTTTGACCTACTTCACTACCTTCTAACATAAGATAAATGTTTATAGTTACAAAAACTCTGACATCAGGGTTCATCGGGTCGATCGACTCGAAACCCATACGACAGGAAGATAGTAACATAACCAATGGTAATATAGTAGGATCCAGCCGACTTCTATAGCTTTAAACCACCTTTACAATTACTTTTTTTTTCTTCCTTTATATTTTGGGCTTCTGCAAGCTATTCCATATAGCTATTCACCGTTCGTTGTCTCAATCTCGATTACCATTGGTTTAGACTAGAATCAAGAGCAAACCCATCTCAAATAAATAATACATAAATACATACATAAATCACGCCTTTATCCCTAATGGGGTAGGCAGAGCGTCAAAGGACCCAAACAATCGTTCCACCACGTCTGACAAGTTTTGAAGGTTGTTGATAGATCTGTATATTGCTGACAGGTTGTCAGCCCATCGCCTAAATTACAATATACTGAAACCCTCGAATCCCTTAGCTGGTTTTTACAGCACGCCCGGGAGGAGATGCAGCTGGCACATTCTATGTTTTTCTTTCGCTCCCAGTCCAGCATGGAAGCCTAAATAATGAACTTGAATTTATAGATCGAAATCAGAGTGCTGAAATACTTTTAAGTTTGTATTATCGCACAAAACAAAAAAAATCAAATAAACTTGGAAAACTTTACGAAAAACCGCTCCTGATTTTCTGAAAAACAAATTAACAAAATTTTTTCTTCAAATAAAAGACCTCAAACAATATTGTTACAAAAAATCTAAAAAACTGTGCCCATTCCCTTTATTTAATTTAGGGTAAAACTTGGGTTGCTAGTTCGGGATACCAGTGAATCTGAACAAAGATTTTGATATCCATTTCGTGAAAACAAAATGATTAAGTAGGTAGCCGTATAATTCGAGGCTAGTAAAACATCATCAGCTAACTTTTTACCGTCTTCCCGTGGAAATTTACTGAGAGATAAATCGAAACCCAAAGGAGCGTCGCTGGGAATACAATTTTTGCACTGCATTTGACTGGCGAAAACGGTAACCCCAGAAGTTGACTTTTGTAGCTGCTGTAGCATAGACACAGATTACTTTATGAGCGCGGCGGGATTTTCAGGACTTTTTTTTATTAGAAATGGGTTTGATTTTGACTCTAGACATGAGGTCAAGGATGACAGTAACAGAGTCGACGATAGAGCGAGCTCACCCAGAAAATTCCTATTATGGCACTGGCACTCTCACGCATCCACGGAACACAGCAAGCTACCACCGCTTTGTTGGGATCATTCAGCCGGACTTATTCACAGGAAAGCCTGTGTCGCCGTTGCCCGGGGTGGACCACTAAGAAGTAGATAATCCATCCCACCCCAAAATACCTACAATAAAATCCATCAATACGTTTAGTGGGACGAGGGAAGAAGAATGAAAGTCTTATATGTAGGTTATTATGGAACAAGATAATTTATTTTAAAAACCTGAATTATAGGTATGTTAACATATTTTTCTCCCATTTGCTAGGGAGTAGCTTCATTATTTAAAAAATAGAAGCAGTACATTCACTCTTTTCAATCCTCAAGTTCGTAGCGGCCAGCAATTTCTCCAAACGACATTAATGACCATTAACGACCTCTGCATGAGGTCTTTAAAGTACACACTAGTATGGATTAGGTGTTTTTAAGTTCACGTTATAAATTTTTTAAAGGCTGAATGCGCAAATTAAAAAAAAATTAGAATGAATGAATGAATGGAATGTGCGCATGTCATAGGCGCCATTCTAATTTTGAATTTTACAATATTATGGAAGAATTGCAAGTTTAATGTTTATTTTTAAGTTTATTGATATTGTTTCTTCGCAAATAAGAGAAAAGTACTGTACTAATCTCAGCCAAAATAGCAATGTATGGTCTCGTTTACATTGGAAGGCCTCGACTGCGTCTCGGCCTTCCAAATTTACTCGACCATACATTGCTTTATTTTTGGATTCTAAAGTAATGTACTATTTTTAGGCTTAACCTTCATTGTGGTGCGCTTAATTTACCAAGGAACAAACCACAAACTACAAAATACACATTAACAATAATATATATAACACACTTGAGACATATAATTATACCTAGTTTTTTTTACCAATATACCTAGGTAATATCATGGAGTTATATAATATATTATATTACGTACAAGTACTAGTAATATACTGAACAGTCAAAGAGCATTAAGACATAATAATTGCATAATAATAAATTATAATAAGCAAAAAGACAAAAAGATGGATGACAAAATGCGAACCACTTAAAAATGAGCTTCATTCAAAACAGTCTGTAAATAGTTTTTTTGTAAAGTATTGTTCAGATTTTGTTGCAAATAAGCTTTGAATTCGCCAAGAGGAGGATTGAGATAGTTTTGAGGGTTATTACATAATGATAATGTATATTGCTATAGTGATAGGTTGTCAACCCATCGCCTATAAGTTACAATACACTTAAACCACGAATCCCTTAGCTGGTTTTTACAGCATGCCCGGGAGGAGATGCATTTTCTCCCAGCATGGAAGAAATTAATTCTGCTAAGTCATTAGCGTCATTTATCGTTTGCGATATTTTTTCTGCCAAATGAGTTAGTGTAGATCTGAAACTATCTTCATTTTCTTCGATAGTTCCTGAAAGGCGATCAATGTATTGTTTCACTCGGGTACTCAATTCTTTGAATTTGTTTACTTCTTCTTGAATCGATCGCTGTAAAGAGTTTACATTAAAGTTAAATCTTAAAATTGAATTTTTATATATAAATTCTAAGAAGTTAGCTTCAGACGATAGATTGATAATGGTCTGTTGTGATATATTTACATTTAAGTTTGACATAGTATTTTTTACTAGAATTGGTATATTTTTACAGCACTGAACATTCTTCATATCAATTGCGAGGGTAAATATATTTTGGGAACCTTCTTCTATTTTTTTTGCCAGGTTTTGAAGTATAATCAAATCTGATTCTGCTTTTTTAATGTTACGTGTTTTGATAGAATTTTGGATTTTAATTTGAATTGTATTGACCGTTTCTTCATAATATTTGTGAAAATCACGTATTATACTTAGAACGTTGTTATCGAGACTTTCTTTCATGTCAATGATTAAATTAAGAAGTTTGTACTCTGTTTCATCTGATACTGTGTATTTAAAGTCTTCGTCATGTTTCGTAATAAACTGGAGATTTTTCGTAATAACAGTTCGAGCACGCTGTTTACTTAGTTGTAATGCAGGCATCAAACTTAATGGCCCCGTTTCATCTGGTCGTTGAAAGAGAATTATTTTATCTCCAGTTTGGTCTATCTTTGTTTCGGTAAGTGTATATAAAAGCGCTGAAATTTTCGCACGAATATCAAAATCCTCTTCAGTATCCCGATTACTAATATCTCCTTCGACTTCTTTTAAAAACTCAACAATACTCGCTATAATAGCGTCATCACTGACTTGTTGTCCATTACTGTATTGATTATCAACTTTGGTTACAGCGAGGCCCATTCCGTTTAGGTACCGATCTGTATTTTGAACAAGTTCTACAACATGCATTAGAAGCCTTAATAATTCCTTGCGATCTTCTCCTGGTCTCACAGACGAGTAACTTGTCACAAGAAGTATTTTCACTTTATCGACGTGGTCAATGATGCGTTTTATAAAATAGCTCGTTGCTATGTCGTTTTTGATACCTCTTGTGTCACCGAATCCAGAGAAATCGTAGAAAGCTTCACCGGTCACTTTGTCTACTATCAGTTCGGGATATGTGGTTTTAGAGATGATAGTCGAGTTACCAATCCTGTTATTGTCTACAATTACAAAATTTCCTGCTCCACGATCTACTGAGATCAGCTTAGAGTCATCACCGGCAATCCACTGAAAAGAAAAGAAAATATAAAAATAAACTTTCCATCGTGTGAGTAGCCTATATATTATTATTAATAAAATATATAATTCTTAAATTTTTTCTTGTTTTATTCTGTCTTAGGGGCTATTAGCCCCATGACCACACGACAAAAAACAGAAATATACGGCTGTTAATGAACCTAACTTTTCCTATTGGCAGGACTACTACGTAGGACCTAAGGTTGGATTTCGAAGTATGCCCACCCAGATTTATGATATCAGTTTTTTTCAGATGTCAGCTTTCCACAGAATCCTGGTGAAGTCACTAGTTAAGCTTCTAGGTCAAGTTTGGTATCATTTTCGTATAAATAAAGGATTCTGAATTCGTTTCTAAAATCAAACTTGCATTATTTTTAAGTATAAACCTATAACATGACATTTCAGTATTTTTGAATCACGGATTTTATTTTTTTAACAATAATACTTCAAACAAGTTTTACTTTATGATATTTTTTTATTAAAAGAATAATAGGGTTATAATAATAATAAAATAATTAATTAAAATCACTTAGGATTACTTTTTATTATTGGCCAGGTGCACATTTATCCAGTGGCTATAGAAACTATTTCCATAGACATCAAGATCTCATCACTCCCATACATGATAATGTTCTACACTAAGGCCGTCATGACCCGGAGATTTTCACGTGTCATGTTTTTTACTACGAATGCTACAGATTTAGGTGTTATTTGTATATCTGCTGGTGGTTTAGGCAGAACCTTAGTGTCTTTATCATTAATGCTGGTCATCTCTTCTAAGGAAAGTGGTTCGTTCTTGAAATGTTCAGCAAATGCATTTGCTATAGATTTATTATTTTGAACATTATTTACAGATTCTGGTAAACCTAGTTAATAGTTCAGTTCTTTGGTTGGCTTCTAAAACTTTTTAGTTTTTTTGTTTAATTTATGAGTCGCTAAAATATCCATTTTCATTTTGTCTATATTATTTTAAAATGATTAATTTTTTTTTCAAAATTAAGTATAAATTAGAAAGTTAAAATATACCAAAAGTTGTTATACATTAAAAATATATCTTTAGTATATTATACCAGTTGAATTGTTATATTACTTTATTAGATTTTTTGTTGTTATATAAGATGAAATCATATTTTAAATATTTATTATAATTCTTAAACATCCCCTTTTTAATCCCCTTAGGGGTGGAATTTCCAAAAATCTCTCCTTAGTGGAAACAAACAATGTATAAGGTATCTGTTTGCAAAATTTCAAAGAATGACTTTTCGTACAAAATTTCTTCCCTTTTTTCACTCCTTTAGGGGTAGAATTTTCAAAATCGCTGATACACGTATTTACTACTTTTCAATCATCGTGACTCTGATTTCGCAAAAAAAAAATTAGTATTAACCTTTTCGTTTTGTGTTTCTGAACCCTCCAGTCTTGATGCCTCTTTGCGGTGACTTTTCCAGAAACAGTATAAAATTTTCCTTTTTCTGTAAGTGAGGCAACCCCCCTCCTCAATACCATAGTTCCTGCCTAGTAGCGGTGACTACTCCAGAAACAGTATTATAACTTTTCTTATTTTGTGAGAAAGGCAACATTGGTCCCAGTTTCGATGCTTCGTGGCGGTATTTAGGGGACAAATTGGTCAAGCCTGTCTTAACTTCTGACTGGTCAAGCGGTTTTTAACCACTCATAACCACTATTTCGAATTCGTCAAATCTACCTAGGTACTGTTTGTTTCGATCGTCAAGTGTGTTCAAATTCTGTCAAAATTCAAGAAAGCCAACCCTGATATTCGTGTACAGCAGGTCTGAATTAGTCTAAAAAACACGGTTGGCAAAAAAATTAGAAAATCTAAGACAGTAGGTAGGTTAGGTACTATTCTTTAAGTCCAAGCCAATATTAAAACGTCAACCTCAAAAAACAAGAATAGTATGTACAGTGGGCAGCAGGCCGAGTTATCCATTTAACGGACTAATATTAGGTATACTGGTTATATCTACCTGTTGTACTGTATAGCCAGTATAAATTGGTCCGTCCGGTAACTCGACCAGCTGCCCACTGTACCTACACAATGCATGGTTTAATTTAAGAATTTTGCGGTTTCATGATTAAGTAGGTAATTTTAATGATTTAATCGGGATTTAACAAGGATTTTACCTTATTTATTTAAGTATGTTGGGTCTGAAACGAATAGACAAAGTCCGGAACACTATGCTGCGCTCTAAAACCCAAATTGCTGAGACGTGACCCACGCCGCCGCTAAGCTGAAGTATGATTGGTCAGGCCACGTCTGCCGCATGCCGGATGAATTGTGGGCAAAAACTACTACACAGTGGAAACCACCAACTGACAGAAGGCGACGCGGCAGACCGAGACGACGATGGCGAGACGAGCTGGACGCCTTCAGCAAGTCATGGCCGGAAGAGGCGCAGGATAGGGAGTTATGGAGGGAGAGGAGAAAGGCCTTTGCCCAGCAGTGGGACACTTAACGGCTACATAAGATAAGAAGGTATTTATATTTAACAACATTTAACACCACAAAAAATTTACTGATAAAAATATACGAAAAATAAAAGTAGGTAAGTATAGTTTTGTACGTATTTACCTACTTATACGACTGATTAATCAAATTAACTACTTAACTAAGTATGGGTTCTACGAGCACAAAATAATAATTATTTTAAAATAATAGATTATACCTTTTACATTTTAAAAGTTACTGTTTTTGTTATTCCATAGTTTTATGTGCTTCCACTGCTGGACTCTGGGAGCAATAGAAAAACATTGAATGTGCCAGCTGCATCTCCTCCCGGGCATGCTGTAAAAACCAGCTAAGGGATTTGAGGGTTTCAGTATATTGTATCTAATTTAGGCGATGGGCTGACAACCTGTCACTACAGAAATATACAGATCTATCTTAAAAAGCCCTCAAAACTTGTCAGACGAGGGATAAAGGCGTGATTTATGTATGTATATATGTATGTTTATATATTAAACATTTTGACGACTTGGATGTTTTCTGTACAAAAATGGCCGACAGAGGCTAAAAAAAAATACGTCTCTGAAAGGGGATGCCTTTGACCAGCAGTGGGACGACCTTGGGCAATAAAATAAAACTTTTATGCACTTAAAAATAGAAATAAGGATAGATATTTACCTGAACGAGTGAAGTTTTCCCAGCACCAGTGTTCCCGAATACTAACACCACTTGTTTGTGGTTCTCGTCAAACACCATCTTTTCCTCGCATTGCGCCAAGAAGTTTTGAATATCAGCGGCTGATTCTCCCAACTGAAAAAGTTAAAAAATACACTTTTAGAAGGTATTTTTGTTCCATGTTTTGTTTATCGGGGAGCGATAAAAATATGGTAAAAGTTGTTCAGTCACGGTTTCTTAAACTGTTGCAAACTGTGGTGAGTGTGGTGTCTGTATGGGGGTCCGCAATCTCATATACGTGCTAAAAAGCTAGGCCTCTCATCTCCCATATTTTCTGTTTTTGTGCTGAGAGATGAAAGCAGAATGTTCTTTTTGAAGAATTCTGCAGGCCGTCAATAAACATGCTGTTCACTTCAATGATATTTAACTCATATTTTGTGTCTTGAACGAGCTTATTTAATTTGGGTTTACTAGGAACAAATAACAACATCTTCCAAGTTGAAAATAAAGTATAATCGACACAAAATTAGTTCGACCTTTAAACTAATCGCACAATTTAAAAAAAACTTTAATCACTTTTTAATTTTTGTGTTCTAAGGGGGTCCACGAAATTTTATTTAGTTCTCTTGGGGTCCGTGGCCCTGTAAAGTTTAAGAACCACTGTTAACGAAACTGAACAATTTTCACCAGGCAGAATTTTCACTGAGCAACCCCTATCAGTTTTTGGTACACTGTCCCTTACACCCCGTATCGAATGATGCTTCTGCGTTTCTTTCCGAACATACATTTAATTTCTACATAATTTAGAAATAACAAACCAAAAATTTCATCCGCTGACAGGATTTGAACCCGCGTCTTTGGAAACCGGCTCAACGCTTTAACCAACTAAACTATGGATATTGTCGGCGAATGAAATTTTTGATTTGCTATTTCTAATATTATTTAGAAATAATAGAGCACTGTGAGTGCAAAAAATCTATAAAAATGTAAAAAAGTGTAATGGTATCATTGATTGACTTGAATTCTTTCTGCAATGGAGGACTAGTCATATTGTATAGTTGAAACATTATACGACATTTGTCACTAGCATCCACTTGACGAGTAAGAAATAGCAGATCACTAATTTCACCGCTCAAAACTAAGCCGCCGTAGCTTAGTTGGTTAAAGCGTTGGGCCGGTTTCCAAGGACGCAGGTTCAAATCCTGTAAACCGATGAAATTTTTGATTTGTTAGTTCTAATATTATTTACAAATAATAAAAAGAGGGTTAAAGAACATTATCTTTCACTTTCTAAGTAATCCATATTATATTTATATTATTTATATGTAATTTGCAAGATTCCACCCGAACACACATAGTTAGTTACAATGCAAATTAAATAAAAGCTTTTAAAAAGAAAGAGATCAGTCAACAAAACTGAAAAACTAAGCCCAAAAAATTTCTTCTGGCATCGCCATTCAAAATGACCAACTTCGATCAGGCAGTTTATAAAAAAGATAAGTTTATAAAAAAAAATAACTTACCGCCAATGGAACACTGCCTACAAAAGCAAGAAGGTAGAGCAAAACGCAAGATATTGCGTGGCCCCCCATTTTTTAACACTTTTATTTCTATCTGCCACTTATTCTGTATTATGTTTGATATGACTTGAACGTCCGTATGCGAAAAATATATAAAACGATTTGAATTATAATAAGTTACTCACGGAGTTTTATCGGTCAAAGTTAGGTACCTATGTGAGGAATACCAGGAAAGTATGGGTCAAAATGAATGTTATCATTATAATAAGAATTCCATCCAATAATTTATATTTAGTGTTTGTTTTTATAAAATGCTTTATCTCCAGTTCACGTATCAAAAGTAATTCAATTTTACTTGCGGATTTTTATCAGCCAAAGTTAAGTATGTGAGGAATACCAGGAAAGTTTGGGTGCGAAATGTTATCATTATAAAAATAATGCTATCAAATAAGTTTTTATACAGGGTGTTAATTTAATGTCGTGCCATAGCTTAAGGGGTGTTTCAGTAACGTATAAGGAGCCCATAAAAATATTTTAAAAAATCCAACTCAAAAAATTCAAATAACCAAAAGCCGGTATTTATTATGATTCCAAGAGCTGCGCCTACCTCTCGTGCTATAACTGAGCGCGCGCGAGTCGCTATCATTTGGTCGATGCGACTCGCGCGCCGCGCGGTATTTGTTATATCACGAGAGGTAGGCGCAGCTCTGGGAACCATCATAAATACCTACCGACTTTTGTTTTTTATAGGCTCTTTTTACGTTACTGAACACCAATAAATTAACACCCTGTATATGTTTGTTTTTATAAACTGCGTTATCTCTAATTAGCACGATATTCGGTATTTCAAGGAAAATACGTGCGTCTTCACGTTAGTAAGAAAGTTATTTTCTTGAAATTACTGTTACAATAAATATTTAAAAAAAAAAACTTTACTTTGAACGAAGCCTTGGGGATGAGAGCCGGCAAATGGTTGTTTTTAAGAGCTTATTCCTTTTAAACGAATAAATAAAAAAATCAAAATATAGATAAATCTGAGGAATTAGTTCATGGCCTACAATTGTAACATTTAAAAATAGCAAATTAGTTCATAAATAAGTATGGTAAAAATATTCTGAAGCTTTTTTTATCAGTAAACTTCTTATTACTCCTAAACTATAAGCAGCGTTTTCACGGTTATTTCGGGAAAATATCCGTAGTATACCTACAATAAATTTACCTAAAATTGCAACATACTTAGTTTTTTTTTAAATCCGACCTGTAGTTTTAATGGAATTTGCTTTTTTGTGCGTTTTTCGCACATTTTTGACGCACTTACTGATAATATCATATAATTACGACTAAACTGACGAATGCGACAATGTTGACGAAAATTAAGATACCTACTCAATTACTTAAAAAAATATATTCCATATTTTTACGTATTTTTTATACCATCACTGAGAAAACTTTTAACGCCCCTCGTAACTATGTGTATAGTAGATTTTGGGTCGTCACATCGCAGCACTGAATCTACAACGCTATAACACCAAATTAAGGTTCCTATCTCTTGCAGTGAGTGAGAGGAACAATCTCGTTGCCCTAATTCTGAAGGGATACTGGGATAGTAGGGTTCGCACGCACACCGATCTAGTAAATTGCTATTGAGTACTAAATCTTTAACTTGCCTGCTATTTACTGTAGTCTGTATACTATACAGGGTGTTAATTTATTTGCTTAGGGGGTGTTCCAGTAACGTAAAAGGAGCCCATAAAAAATATTTAAAAAAATCCAAATCAAAATACGAAAAAAAGCAATAATCGGTAGGTACCTAGGTACTAGGTATTCATAATTATTCCCAGAGTTGCGGCTGGCCGTCTGGCTATAATCGATCCCGCGCGCCGTGCATGCGGCGTTAGTCGCTATCGACCAATGAGAGAGCTCGGTTATAGCCGGAGAGCTAGATGCAGCTTTTGGAATCATAATAAATACTGACTATTAACTTTTTTATTTACTGAGTTGGATTTTTTTTTTTATTTTTCATGGGCCCCTTTTACGTTACTAAAACACCCCCTAAGGTATGGCACGCAATTAAATTAACACCCTGTATAGGAGAAGAGAGAAATACTACCACGTTAGTAGAGTAAATGACGTAGGCGCGAGGTCCAAATTCAGTTTACTTTTTATATGACTAATTAATTTTTTTTACTAAAAACCCCTCCCTAGCACAGAATTCAGGGTTACTATCCTATCCAACGTGGTATCGGGCCAGTCAATTAAAAATCTTTACATAAAATATTAAAGTAGCAAAGTTCTATTCGCAAATTCATGCCTAAAAGATCTTCAATGCAGCGCTTTTGATACTTTCAAAATAGCTGAAACAAGATCGTGAACTCGATACGGGGCTAATTTAAATATCCACTCTATAATTTACCCCAATTTCAGTCCCGGGTTTGTGTAGTTGGCGTTTTAGCTACAATATAATGCGGAGTGTACTTTTGAAAGTCGATTTATACATAATCATGAATGGGCGCTTTTCCACTAGACGGCACGTCAACGGCAACGGCGACGGCACGGCGACGATCACGTGACAATATCTATGGGAATCGATGACATGCCGTGACGGTGCCGTGCCGGCAAGTGGAAAAGCGTGTCATATAATTTCATTGATTTTCATACATTATCTCACCTACGATATCGTCGACGGTACCGTGCCGTCGCCGTTGCCGTTGACGTGCCGTCTAGTGGAAAAGCGCCCATTGGCTTTCCTTCCACGGTTTCACCCGCGTTAAATAAGTTTTCCCGTGGAAAGGAAAGTTTCCCGCGGTGAGAAGTAGCCTATGTCCTATTCCAGCTTAGGTATCTAAGTATTTGTGCTAAGTTTCATCCCGATCCGTCTCGTGGTTGTGGCGTGATGAAGTAACAAACATCCAAACATTATTTTATTTATTATTTATTTAACAATTTATTGTACACACTAAAGAACATAAAATACAAACAAAAAAAGAAACAAGACACAACAGGCACTGCTTATCTCTATAAAGAAATTTCTTACAGCAGACCTACAGAAGTGAGATTTGATGAACATTCGTGAAAACAAACGTGAAAATTTTCGCATTATTTCTAATATTAGTAGGATTTTTGGCCATGCTATTCTTCCATGCTGAAATACCTCATTTCCAAAGGAAAATTCGGGACAGGGTGGAAAACTAGTTAATTACATAATGCCTATGCTCATTCCAAGCACAACACCCTGCCAAGACATAAGCCGACACTGTTGCCAACATGACGAAGAGTTGTGAACTTGCGAAATTAGTACACGAGATATGTAAGCCGTGGTTTCACCTGTGAGTTAGGGCTGAACTAGGGCCTGTGTAAATAATCAGCTCTTGGGACTTACAATGATTTTGAGTACGTATCAAAAATGTAAATTACATTCAGTACAAAATGGCATGTTAACTTCCTACTTAACATTAACATTGCTCTCAATATTAAGATCGCTTCATAAGTACAAGCGGAGTTACGCGAAGTATGTCATATATTATGCTTAGTAAAACAGATACAGATTCTGCCATTCCTAAAAGAAACCAACTACTGCTCTTATCTATCTTGGATCTGCGTTAATGAATCAGACAATAAAGAAATTGTTTTTAGAAGTATCGATAAACACCCTAATTCCTAGCCATATAGGATTTCTTACATACATACATACATATAATCACGCCTTTATCCCTAGTGGGGTAGGCAGAGCAAAAACGACCCAAGCAAAGGTCGCTCCGCCACGTCTGACAAGTTTTGAGGGTTATTTCAGATGATTATGATGTACATTGTTATAGTGACAGGTTGTCAGCCCATCGCCTAAAATTGCAATACACTAAAACCCTCGAATCCCTTAGCTGGTTTTTATAGCATGCCCGGGAGGAGATGCAGCTGGCACATTCTATGTTTTTCTATCACTCCCAGTCCAGCATGGACAATTAACAATAACAATTAATAATGGATAACAATTTCTTGCCCAAAAATAAGAGCTAATATTTAGCAAAGTCACAGTCTGTAGGCTGAAGTCACGTCTGGCATATTTATCTTATTCTCTGCAAACACGTTACAGGAAGATATGTAATTGCTTTTGACAATAGGGAATTCAGGGGATGTGAAAATATCCAGAAAAAGAAGGCTGTAAATATCGAGCTCGGTCTAACATAAAACTGACTGCAACGGCTTGTTGCTTGATTGTAATGTAAGTAAACGTTCAGAATATTACACATGTACACTACACAGAACTTTACTGACGGCCTCACTGTAGGCTACACAACACGCAGCCCAGCTGATTACCGGCCTGCTGCACTATTCCAGGACATAGGTACTGTAAAAAACGGTAGAGGGTAGAGGGAACTGAAAGTTTCGGTTTACTACAATGGACATGGTCCAACGACCCATTACTAGAGCAACTATCTGGAAATGCCTCATAAAATTGACAGACTTGGCAGAAACAGTGACGCTCTGTTTACCCCTTAATTAAAGCATTTAGGCGAAACTATAATGCACCTAATATCATCGAGTACCATTTTATCGTCAGTAAGCGGATATTAGTTCTAAAATGTGCGCAAAATGGCGTCTCTGAGTTACGACGACGAATATTATCAGACGGGTGAAAAAGCTTCACGCGCCAGTGACCAATGGCTATCACTGCTTTTACTAACAGGGATATTCTACTAAGCTTTACCATTAGATACCAAAAAACTAGGGAAACAAATTGCCTACCTCTACATGATCAGCTTTTGTCGATGCATCCGGTGATCCGAGGGCTGTAAGTTTCTTTGCCCAAAGAATAAGCCTAGCTATCCGCATAGAGGCAATGCTGCCAGACTCCTGGGAACCCTGCCTCGATGTGACGTCTTGGATGAAATTTTCTAATTATAATGTGAATTGTTAATTGACCTTTGTAATTGTCTCATAAATAAATGTTGCAACTAATTAAAAAAAAACTCAAATTACTACTTGTTATAATTAAAACATACTTTTGTACTGCGAGAAATCATTCCTAATGACTGAGTTGCATTTACAACTTTTAAATATCACAAAATATGTCTACCTCTATTAAAATAATAATATAGAAATTTTCATGTCAGTTGTTCGAAATGTTGATAAAGTCCTAACAATTTAATGGGCAGATACTCGAAGTCTAAAATGTTGGAAAAGTAAATACCGCTAGCTCCATTTACTCTTCTGTGGTAAATACGCTACTATGTACGTTTTTACCATGAGAAAATGGACATTTTCACGGCAAAATTGGTATTATCTACCGCGTTTCAAGCTGTGGGGCGGACAGCTTATTTTCAAGCCGATTTCTGTTGAAGGTTTATTGCTAAGCGGTATCGGTGGTGTATTTTAGAATAGCCCTAGGCTGGCTTTTGGCTTGAAGCCAGGTTTTGTCTTATCTATATTTCCCCCTATTCTGCAACTAGCTTTAACACCCTATTTTGATGTCATCATTGATTTTGAAAGAAACGGTAAATAAAACGCGATATCACACAAGAATCGAACTTTCTACCCATAATTTTTAAGTAACTACTATACAAACACTTATTCTATTTTAACTTTCTCGACCCCAAAATGTACGCTCCCCAATTCCAAATACATAATTATTATTTTGTTGGTTGTTTGTCCTATCAACTCACCCATAAATATTTGAAAATCCCAGACTACAGCACTTATTTGCTCTATCAAAAAGTATAGGGACTTTTATCGAGGCAATGGGCGCTTTTCCACTAGACGGCACGTCACCGGCAACGGCGACGGCACGATACCGTCGACGATATCCTAGGTGAGATAATGTATGAAAATCAATGAAATTATTATGACACGCTTTTCAACTTGCCGGCACGTAACCGGCACGGAACTCAGGCACGGAATGTCATCGATTCCCATAGATATTGTCACGTGATCGTCGCCGTGCCGGTGCCGTGCCGTCTAGTGGAAAAGCGCCCAATTTTCTCGATGATCACCAAGCGAGCTAAGTATAAAGTGTTAGAGTTTACTTCGCTAGTACACTTTTATGCTAAGTTAAGACTACCCCACACTACTATTATAAATGCAAATCTTCAGTGGAACAGATGATTTTTTATTTACAATTGCATACCAAACCAACATTAGACACTGCACACTTTTACATACTGCTGCAGTCACGTCTGTATCCCTTAGGGCCTTAGGAGGTAGGCAGAGCAAGTTCTACAAAACTGGCTTTAATTGAAGCAGCAACTTTCCTTTGAAAAGCCTTTAACAATACGGGGTGTAGGGGACAGCGTTCCGCAAACTTATAGGGGTTGCTCAGTCAACGATACTGAACAACTACCACCAGGATTTTTTTTCAGGAAATGAAAAAAAAAATTTTGCTTTTTCATACAAAATGACCAGCTCGATCACACAATTTGTATGGAAAAGCAAAACTTCTTTTCATTTCCTGAAAAAAAATCCTGGTTATAGTTTTTCAGTATCGTTGACTGAGCAACCCCTATCAGTTTGCGGGACGCTGTCCCTTACACCCGGTATAAATCGTTTTCAATAAACAGGACGGGACAACAGTACCGCCCTCAAATTGATCAGGGGGTGTTCAGGGTTGACTGAACACGCTGGTCGTTATTTCGGAACATAAAAAGCCTGAGGGCAACGACCTTTCAGAATACTTGTAAGTACTAGTACCACTTCACATTACAAAAAAAGTCTCGTCCACGTCTGACTGTCTGTCTAAGGCCCGTATTTATAATCAGCTCTCAAGAGTGACAGCGAGTTTGAGTTCGTATCATAAATGTCATTCCAGTACAAAATTAAATGCTACATTTAACCGCAGGAAATCTCTTCCCGATACCTGAGGAAAAACTCATTCATACGCAGGTAAAATCATAGGATGGAAAGCTAGTAGTATAGTAGGCAATAAATCGGAAGATTAATGGTGAAAGTTCTGGAATATAATTGGATTTTTTGGAAACCGCAGATAGAACGGATGGTCGTTAATTAAAATGTTCGTACCTACCCATTTGGTATTCAGGACGATTGAGACAAAAAATGCGGCTAAAATTCGTAATTAAACTTTTTCAAAATTTTTAAATTGGTGTGACTAGGGCTCATATTTATAAAGCGATCTCAAGATTGAGAGCAATATTGAGTGCAGATTTGACAGGTAATTTTGTACTGGAATGACATTTCTGATACGAACTCAAACTCGCCGTCACTCTTGAGAGCTGATTATAAATACGGGCCTAAGACTAGTGCTCTGAACATAATCATCTTCAAATTAAATGGCCAAACTGAAAGACTTTTGGATTTACTTCTACTCGTTTTTACAAGGGCCAAAACATGAATTTCAGTTTGTGTTCGTTTTACAGTGCGCTACTGCACATTTCTGGAAATGCCTCACGTTTTCGGCCTAATGGTGTCTCTACACTGCAAACATTTGCCTATAATGAGCATGCACTTTAGTGTTTTTACAGGCAGACACACCTCTCTCTATGAGTGAATTCGGTTTTATAGTTACATCAAATAAAAAAAAATATCAACTTCCATGCTGGACTGGGAGTGATAGAAAAACATAGAATGTGCCAGCTGCATCTCCTCCCGTGCATGCTGTAAAAATCAGCTAAGGGAATCGAGGGTTTCAGTGTATTGCAATTTAGGCGATGGGCTGACAACCTGTCACTATAGCAATATACATAATCACCAGTATTAATAACCCTCAAAACTTGTCAGACGTGGCGGAATTACCTTTATTTAGGTCGTTTTTGCTCTGCCTACCCCAATAGGGATAAAGGCGTGATTTTATGTATGTATGTATCAAATCACTGGACCAAAATATCAATATTGATCAGGGTTGTGCCTAAACTTATATCGGTCAGAGCACAGAACAGAAAAAAAAAGGGTCAGAGTGTGAGTCGGGCATCGGAGTGCGGTGAAATAGCGGGTCGTTGACTTTCGCACTCTTTATGCGGGTTTCGCAATGTATTGGCCTTTTTATATTTATTTTATGATGCCCAAATTTCTATTGATATTTATTGCGAAAAACTGTTACGCCCGTATAAATAATCATATATTGAGATTGACAGCGAGTTTGAGTTTGTATCAGAAAAGTTTCAGTAAAAAACGGCCTGTGAAATCTGAACTTAATTTATCTCTCAAGCTTGAGATTGCTTCATAAGAGTCTTTGTTTGAGATTCTTTGGAAATGTTTCACCTTGCCGCTGTGCTTGAGGCGTTTTTATTTGCGATAGATTTACTATTAAATCTAGTCTAGGTAAGAGAAAGGATGATTGAGATAGACACGACGACGCCTAAATCTACCTTTTTCTCTTTTAAAAGTCTCACTTCTGTAGGTCAGCTGGAAGAAATTTCCTTAGGCAATCAAAGAGTAAAAGTTATAGGAACTGATTTAAAAACCGGTTGCTATTTTCAGACTAACAAATAAAACTTCTTACCAATATCACCGACATTTTAGAAAATATCTTACAAAAATTCGATTTGATGCGGGTAAAGCTACTGAGCTGGAAAGGTGTCCAATAATATGGCAGATGCCGAACGTACATATAAATTATCTAGAAGAGGTTTGGAGCTCGGATATTTCAGTAAAGCGCAAGAAATTGGCACACATTGCGGACACCAACCCAATTTTAATCAAAACGAAGGACAAAAGTAGGAGTAGGCGAAAACGAAAGGGGGGCCGCAAAGTGCGAGTTTCTCGTGCTTCTTCATCATTGTGATATATTTTTTTATTTTGATTTCTTTTGTGACATTGATACAATTTTCTTTGTAATAGACTCGCCTGTGACTTTCTAAAAGTGTTCGTAAGAATTTATTTGGAAATAAATTATTTGACTTTGACTTTGACTTTGACTTGTTGTTGGCCTTTAGGATAGAAATGAAACACAAAATTATACGCCTATTTCCTTACAGGACTAAACTTAAGAGGTGGACCTAAACGGAATTGATTCTCTAATCAATCCAAAATTCCTGGAGTACCAGGAAAGACCGTGTGCTCCCATAAGACAGGCTGACATTCCATCGCCTAACAACACGATGATATCCTAGGCTCGTATTTATAAAGCGATCTCAAGATTGAAAGCAATATTAAGTTTTGATTTGACAGGTCGTTTTGTACTGAAATGACATCTCTGATACAAACTCAAATTCGCTGTCACTCTTGAGAGCTGATTATAAATACGACCCTTAGAATCCATTTTGGGTTTTACAGTTTACTCAGTAAAGGAAAGGAATCCACTGTTCTCTTAAAGTATTTTTATAGCTCCCAATCTAAAATGGTATTCAGGATCAATGGTTCAACATGCTTTCCGAAGCATGAAAAACCTTTACTTTCAACACCAACATCGACCACCCATCCGTACCTACACAACAATTTTCTTACTCTACAAAGTCACGGAACGAAACCATCAAAAAAGTCGCATAAATACGCGGTTGATTAAATAATTTACTCCTCAGCCGTTCAGTCGATTAATTACTCGAAGTTTTCATCGGATAAGCACAGATTAATCTGTTTGCTAATCTAGAAGCGCCATCGGAATGCAAAATGTATGACATGCCTACGAGCGCGACGACGCTCGAGAACACTAGAGTTAGCTCACTCACACAAGAAATAGAGCTACACATTTCCGAGACTAAAATTCTGAGACAGTTTAAATTGTGTAATTTTAAGCAAGAATCTGAGTCTTAATTTTATCTAAGGTAAATGTTGTTTCTGAGGATAACGTGCTTCGGAGGGTACATCAACATGTCGTTTCCGAACTCTACCTTTGATAATGGTTTATCATATAGATTGATATGTGGACGCCTTCGCACCAAGTCCGACGCCAAACAAAGCCTGCAATTTCTGGGTACCTAAGCTGCAGCGTCGACCCCGTCTCAATCATCTTGAGCTAAACCTAATGTTAATATAAAATACAAGATATTTCAGTCTTTAAAACAATAAACCCTTTTTCAGGAGGCAAACTTTTGCCTTCTCTGTTTCTCGTCGACCCGCCAAACTATCTATTGAATGTAGAGTATGAGTTATCGCATGTCTATGGCGACGCCTCACTGAGCTAAGCACAGCTGATTTGAATATTAGCTCGTTAGAATATAGAGAGTTACTTTATTCTAATTGTTTTAATAAAAAGAGATTTAACTTATGCGTTTTTACTGGGTTTTTTTTTATTGCTTGGGGTTATTTCAGTTTGAATTTTAGATATCTGGGGTGGTATAGGATCCTAGGCTTCCTTCTAGCAGTCCACCCCGTGTAATGGCATCATAGGCTTTCCTTTGTATTTAAAGTACGGCTGAAATATCCCACATTATAAGTGATAGGCTCCGCAAAGGGGCCACTTTTGGCTGGCGATCATCCTCGGAGTTCGGCGTTAAATATCTTGCTTTGTTCTATCTTTGCGTGGGAATGGCAATGTGTTTAAAGTGTATTTTGCTTTTGCCTCCTGGCGATTTGAAAACTCATTATAGTGGAAACCGCGGGGCAAAAAGCTGGTTAAATAATATTTTGATGGAACTGTCTGCTCGCTACTTAATCTCGCTGAGTACGCTTTGACCCGAAAAAAATAATTAACCTAAAAGTTCTTGGTTAAAACCGCGCTGGGTTATTAATAACTCGTATGTGGTAGCTGTATCTACTGTAACTAGCTCTATATATTTGCAAGTGCTTCACTCTTGTGAGCTTAGCTTGTTTGTATCGGAACGGAATCCAACTCTTTTAGAGAATCCGGTTAGGCACAATCTCTGCAGAGTGGTCCTCCCCGCAAGGAAGCCTTTCCCACGTGTATCCCTGTCGAGATAAAGCAATGTCTAGTGTTAAAGGCATTTTGGCCTTTGTGATGACAGTAAGAGAAAACGAAATGCATCGGTTCGTCGTCTGTTGACCACTGTTTCGTCCTCTGTTCGACTCATCAAATACGAAAGCGTCCGTATGACAGTTGGTTTGCAAGTACATTGCTTTAGCTCTACATAATAATAATCTACAATGTAAACACGATATTAAACTTAAAAATAATAGTTAAGTCATTAATAACTACCTACTTAGCCTAGGTTTAAGGGGGGTTAAATACAGAGTAAATCAAGATAATTATGACCGATCTATGGGCCGGTAGTAGTCGTACGAACAAGTGTAGTTGGGCGTTATACATATAACTCCATCTTCTCCCCAACTAGCCTCATTCACGAGATTTAGGCCCGTAATTATAATCAGCTCTCAAGAGTGACAGCAAGTTTGAGTTCGTATCAGAAATGTCACTTCAGTACAAAACGACCTGTCAAAACCTTACTTAATATTGCTCTCACTCTTGAGATCGCTTTATAAATACGAGCCTTATACGAGCAGGTGCGACATAGTTCTCGTATTCCGTAACCACATCCTTCTCAACTGATATTTTTGTAAGGTATTTACATCTCTAGATTATGGTAATCCTGCCAAATCTGGGTAGTGCAGCGATCAGCTCGGGTCGGTATGGTGGTGCGTGTGAGCGTAGTTGGCCGTATAAACCCATATCTCTTTGACTACACTAGGCCAATTAGCCTCAGATTCAGCAGCGTGTTTTTTGTATCCCGCACACACTTCCTTACCTACCTATTTTGTTAGACATTTACAATCTCTTCTAGCTAGTAGTAATCCTGCCAAATCTGGTAGTGCAGCGATCAGCTTGGGTTGGTATAGAGGTGCGTGCGAGCGTAGTTGGTCGTATCGACCGCGTCGCAATGCGGCGGCACGCGACTTCCTCACAGCTGATTTTAGTTCCGTGCTGTTTGACTGGCTGGATTTTTGCGGTTTTTTTTTTTTGGCAGAAATTTTCGAAAAATTCGAAATGTGAAATTCTGTTACTTTTTTCTGTGGCAGCCAGCTTCTAATTGGTAAAGGATGCACAAAATATATTAACATTCAATCCGGCTATGAATTTGACTAATATTTGTTTTAACATTTTAAATCATATTATTAAAAATGATAATATATTATAGGCCCGTATTTATAATAAGCTCTCAAGAGTGACACCGAGTTTGAGTTTGAATCAGAAATGTCATTTTAGTACAAAACGGCCTGTGAAATCCACACTTAATATTGCTCTCAAATTTGAGATCGCTTTATAAATACGAGCCTCAAAACCCATGATTTGATCAATTAGATTGTTATTTTAAACGGGATTATTACCACGATTATGTTTATTGTCAATTACAATCTAATTGTAGTGAACAACCGCGAAAGTCTCAAAACTTATATAATTAGATCAGTTATTTTTATTTTCATTTCTGTTTTCATCATAATAATATTTCACTTTTGAATTTGCTACAGTTGCTACGTCGTAGCAGAGGTCTACAGAATAAATCATAGAATTTGTAGACAACTCAAATAAGTACTTTTGCGTCAAATAACTATTTTTAAAGGAGTTTATAATTTCTTATTGGAATAAATCTAAATCACAACCATATTAGTAAAACCAGTAAAATTTGAAAAACCCAAAGTGACAATTTGGTGAATATTACGAAAATCTAAAATTTTGCTAACTAAAAAAATATACAAATTTAATTACAGATGAGAGTATCTAATATTGAGATTAAAAGATTAGGGACTCATGGTATAAGTAACTACTCTAGAAAACCCCAAACAAGTATTTCTATTTTTATAAAAAAATATCTTTTGGATAAAGGGAAGACACGTTTGAAAAGACATCTTTTATCTATTAACTGACATCGTAGGAATAAATAAACATAGCGCTTAGTGTAACCACTCTCTTATGTAAGCTTTTATTTGGTGAATTTGTGCAAATATTTTATTAAACTCTAGGTCTAGCCCTCGAACAGCTGGGGTATTTTCTTATTTTTCTCTTGGGACTAAATTTTTTTTTTTTTATGAGTTGTGGAACATTCTATGTTTTTACATAAATTTATTAAGCCTTGCTAATGTTCAACTGTTGAACATTAGTAAGGCTTAATAAATTTATAACCAACATGTTTTTGTCTTCCATGCTGGACTGGGAGCGATGTAAAAACATAGAATGTTCCAGTTGCTGTTTTTTTTTCTAGGTGATAAGTACGGTACATTCAGTTACAGGGCAGTTCTGGGCTGCAACAGTATATCTAGTTTCTGTCATCGTTAGTGTGGGTTTTTTAGGCGATGGTCTGACAACCTGTCGCGGTCACTATAAAATAAAAGCCTCTTAGAACTTGTTAGAGGTCTTTGAAGCTCAGGTTACTTCGTTATGAATAGAGGAGTGACTTAGTGTATGTTACTTTTATGTTTTTTAGTTTAAATCTCTTCTTCCTTCCATGCTGGCCTGGGAGTGAGAGAAAAACATAGAATGTGCCAGCTGCATATCCTCCCGGGCATGCTGTAAAAGTCAGCTAAGGGATTCGAGGGTTACAGTATTGTAATTTAGGCGATGGGCTGACAACCTGTCACTATAGCAATATACCGATCCATCTGGAATAACCTTCAAAATTTGTCAGACGTGGCGGAACGACCTATGTTTAGGTTGTTTGTTAAATCTCTTCGTATTTTATTACAAATATGTACAAAGGTCACTTTACTAAACTTTCCGAACTGAACTACATGCCACTTATAGGTATAGCTGTTTATTTATTTTTAGTTCGCTGAGTTTTCTCTCGGCGTTTGTGAAAAATATACATTGCTTGTTACAGTTATGAGTCACGCCTATATGCCATATGGGGTAGACAGCGTCAACGATTTACTAAAAACTGTTTCCGCCACGACTGATTTTCAGATACGAAAGTGCGTAATGCTATAGTGACATGGCGTCAGTAGGCCATCACCTAAATGACTCGTTTCGGTTACTGGTATCTACAATATGTATGTGGTGCCGGGTTAGAATAGCATCACATCATAACTTCCTGTGGGTGTAGTAAAAGGCGACTAAGGGATAAATCCAGGGAATGGGCAGCAGCGTTCCCTGTGAATGGAAAACTTCTACTGCGCTCACCAACCCGCCTGCTAAGCGTGGTGAGTATGACATATAACCCCAATTTTGGGGAGGCCCATGTCCAGCAGTGGACTGTTGTGGCTGATGATGATGATGATCTACAATATGCCTGGGGAGAAAAAGTTCGAAGTTTTTCCATCGCTTCCAGTCCAGCATGGAAGAAGAAACTGTAATGTATCACGAATGAAACCCAAAGTAGAAGTGTGGCCCACGTCATGTTACTCGCATGTGAAGTTTTCAAATGTCAAGTATTCACTCCGCAATTCCGAGAAACTCGATTGGCAAGGAGACTTGAACACTCCGCAACTCCGGATAAAAGTGAGGTCTTTGAATGGCAGAGGAAACTTGTACAATATAGGATCATACACGCTTTCTGACTTCCATGCTGGACTGGGAGCTATCAAAATACATAAGATGTACCAACTACTTCTCTTCAATATAGAGATTTCGAGGGCTTTGGTGTTTTATAATTTAGGCGATAGGCTGAAAACTCGACACTACAGCAATACCCTCTCTCTCTCGTAGATCTTTAGGGAAATAGAATTAAGGTGAGAAATGACATAATTCTTCCATGCTGGATTGGGTGAACAACATAGAATAGAGTGTGCCATGCCAGCAGCAGCTGCCTTTCCTCCCGGGCGTGCTGTTGAAGTCAGCAAAAGGGATTTGGGTGTTACATCATCATTCCCCTGCCCTTATCCTATCATTTGGGGTCGGCGCAGTATGTTTTCTTCTTACTTTTACTAGGTGTTTAAAGCTTTGCCTACCCCGCAAGGGATAAATGTGCCTGTATGTATGACAGGAAAAACCTGAGCTTGATTTTGCATGAATGAAAGTTCTTGCTGTTACAATACTCAGCAGCCAATTGCAATATGATCTGTCGCCATGACGACAGTAGACAAACAGCTGCGTGTGACGTCATACCGGATATTACCGCATAAGGAAGGGTAGCGCTTCCGGCCCGGCCTAATATCCGAACAGGCTGGGAAAGCGCAGGGGCAAAAATAGAAAACATTACATGGAAATAGAACATTTCTTTACACAGTTGAATCATCTGAGCTATATGGCTGCTAGTTGATACTGACGTACATAAAATCAAGTCTATTCGTCTTTATGGGATAGGCAGGCAAAGAAAACTCTGTTTTTGCTACGACTGACAAATAAGATAGAAAATGTGTTTTCAGTCTATCGTCTTTGAAATACACCGAAGCCCTCTATCTAAGAAAGTTTTTATTTACTGGCTTTTAAAATCTATATTTTATCCCTCGTAGACTAGCCTAAATAATATAAGGCTGAATTTAAAAAGTGTACCTTCTTAAACATTTTCCTCGTCACCATATTCACAAACCTTTTTAGCCAAAGGGAAATATCTTGCTTCTTCGTCGGAATCCATTTAATTAACCTCGAAAAAATTATCCGCTCTAAATCATAATTACCGCGCGAATTTCCCTCTCAAGCGACATTTCTTTACCGACAACGAGGGATTATAAATGTCCATGTCCAAGTTACAAGAGGAAAGCGGTTTTTTGTTTTTGTTTTTGTGAGTGTTTTTCATACTGGACTAGAAATTACAAAAAGAATAGAAGAAACTATGTATGTACTTAGTTTAGTTATCTGCAAAGGTAAAGAATATCAAAACGCAAATTAAGAAGAGACACATTTGATGTGAGGATTATGATAGGTACATATAGTATTTGTGAAAATTGTTTCGTATGATGTTCTTTTCAATACATTTTTTTTCTAATAATCCCAAAATATTATTTTTATGTTGAACGGCCCACATGATGAGAAACAGCACTAGACTAGGTAAACACCTAGTAGGTATTAAGTAATGTGCTGCATATCATTAGACCCAAGGTGGATTGTGCCAGTAATGCTGTTTTCCTTGCCCTTCAAACCGGAACCGGCAGAAATAGGCAAGAAGTTGATGGTAGTTAATTCCTCGGACGGGCTTTGCACAAAACCCTACTACCTACTTATGCTACAAGTTTGAATTCGCTATCCGCTTTTATTTTATACCAAATCACTTATCCCGGAGCGAATTTAGCACTCAAGGAGGCTGAGCGAGTACCGTTAGCAACTACAGCCCTGATTGTAAGTGCTAAAATCAAATCGACCTGCAACTAGCGTGCATACGTAATATCACGTCTGTGTTTCTTACGAAGTGTATTCTTACAAAGTGTATCTTTGCGGGGTTTCCTTCATCTTTATATTTGCCGTTCTCACCACCCTGACAGGTGAATTGGCGAGTGCAGTAGATTTTTTTATTTACAAGTGCTGCCTACGCGGAAGACCGAAGAAGCGCTGGCTAGACGTCGTTGCGAAAGCGGATATGGAAGAGAAAGATCTTACACCAGCGGACGCCGAAGACTGAGCAAAGTGGAGTAGAAAAATCCGGAAAGCGGACCCTAGCATTAGTCTGTAGTACTACTTTAATATTCTGTGGCATTAGGCCGGGAAAACGCTTGGCAAAAGAAAAAGACCGGTGCTGCCTATTCCCTAGATTTATCCTTTAATTGCTTTTCGTAACAGATTGGGTTATAGTGCTTCTATATCTAAAAACATCATACGTACTTAGCATCTAACAAAAATAGCACAATGAATTAAATTTAAAACTTAACATCGTGGAATCATAAAAAAAAGCACAAGACCTGACTGCATCCAAGAAAGAGTAAAGTTAAATTTTGTTTTTGAGCCAGAAATAAAGGCGGGTAGTTACGGCCTAAGTAGTTTGGTCTCGTGCCAATATAGTTGCAGCGACAATCGGTTCTGGAATCCAAGCATGTGCTTGATTGTATGTATGTACATACAATCAACTTTTTTTACTTCCATGCTGGACTGGGAGTGATGGAAAAGCATTGAATGTGCCAGCTGCATCACCTCCCGGGCATGCTGTAGAAACCAGCTAAGGGATTCGAGGGTTACATTGTATTGCAATTTAGGCGATGGGCTGACAACCCGTCACTATAGTAATATACAATTAATCATCTGTAATAACCCTCAAAAATTGTCAGACGTACGTGGCGGAACGACCTTTGCTTAGGTTGTTTTTGCTCTGCCTACCCCATTAGGGATAAAGACGTGATTTTATGTATGTTGAATAACTTTTGATACGTGAACTGGAGATAAAGCATTTTATAAAAACAAACACTAAATATCAATTATTGGTTGGAATTCTTTTTATAATCTTATAATGATAACATTCATTTTGACCCATACTTCCTGTTATTCCTCACATAGGCCCGTATTTATAATCAGCTCTCAAGAGTGACAGCGAGTTTGAGTTCGTATCAGAAATGTCATTTCAGTACAAAACGACCTGTCAAATCCATACTTAATATTGCTCTCAATCTTGAGACCGCTTTATAAATACGAGCCATAGGTACCTAACCTATCTTACTTTGACCGATAAAAAGCCGCGGGGAACTTATTATAATTCAAATCGTTTTATATCAATTGTTGGTTGGAATGCTTTTTATAATCTTATAATGATAACATTCATTTTGACCCATACTTTCCTGTTATTCCTCACATATGTACCTAACTCTGACCGATAAAAAGCCGCGGGCAACTTATTATAATTCAAATCGTTTTATAAATTTTTCGCAAACGGACGTTCAATTCATCATACCTAACCTAATACAGAATAAGTGTCAGAAATAAATAAAAGTTTTAAGAATGAGGGGGCACGCAATATCTTGCGTCTTGCTCTTCTTTCTTGCTTTAGTAGGCAGTGTTCCCTATACGGTAAGTTTTTTATAAACTTATTTTTTTTATAAATTGCCTGATCGAAGTGGTTATTTTGAATGACGTTGCCAGAAGAAATTCGTTGACTGAACAATCTTTAAGTATTTAACTCGGGGTTCGAAATAATCCGCTTTTAATTTAAAAAAAAAACCGATTGTTTGATATATACCGGGTATATACAGGGTGTAAGGGACAGCTTCCCGCAAACTGATGGGGGTTGCTCTCTCAATGAAACTGAACAACTTTCACTAGGAAATTATTTTAGGAAATGAAAAGAAAATGGCTGTTCCATACAAATTGTCTGATCGAGGTGGTCATTTTGTATGGGAAAGTATTTTTTTTTAACATTTCCTGAAAAAAAAAATCTGGCGTAAGTTGTTCAGTTTCGTTGACTGAGCAAACCCTATCAGTTTGCTGAAAGCTGTCCCTTACACCCCGTATATTTGATATAATATCAACACTCATTTTTTCCTGGGTTTTCTTATATCGAGTGGTTCCAAATTAATCATAAGTAGGATTTTTTTAATTATTTTTATAGTATTTTAGCTGTTATTAATCCAGGAATATTTTTTAACTCTATCTAAATTTAAAAAATTTAAATTCGATCATAAGTAAAATAATAGTACATTATTGCAAAGGCAGCGAAATAGGCAATTGCAGGTCGAGTATGAGTTTGAAGGCCGAACCGCAGGCGAGGACTTCAATGATACGAGACAGGCAATTGCCATTTCGGCCGAGGCATATATAGTGCTTTTCTTAAAAAAATGCAAGGAAATAAAAAAGGGCCTTTTACATAATAAATTTAATTAATAATAAAAGTTACATTGCCAGCGAGGTCTTCTCAAAAGTTACCTGAAACGTACAAAAAAGTAACCTTTTTAGAGGAAAAGTAACCATTTACATTTTAGATGATTTCTACCACAAAACAACAACAGGTGATCCAGGCTGGCGAAGGGAAGTGACTCAAACGTATTAGTATTACTTACTAGCGTACTAGTTATTTCGTTAGTAGGCACTTATTATTATAACTTAGTACACTTACCAAGTTTTCAGCTCATTTTTTTATACAAAACAACGACAAAACACAATGAAACAAAATTATATATTAACTATATCATCAACAAAACAAACACTGACCCACAGCACTGACCTGACGCTCGCTGGAGTCCGCAAATTCCAAAAAATCACCTAAATGTAAACTTTTGTGTCGTGTAACCTAGAGGTAACCTGAAGGAGTTAAAAATCACCTAAAAGGTTACTTAAGTAACCTTCTGGCAACGCTGTTTGAACGAAAATGTTATTTATTAACAAAATAATTAACAACGAACTCCGCTTTACCGCCAATTTTTATTTTTTATTTTACAGTTTGGTCCGAAAGGTAAACGCATCTGTGGCTATACAGCCACGAGAACGCAATGTGTACGATAGATGAAAGAGTTCTAAATTCAAACAGCACGCCGTTTCATACAACATTGCAGGCGCGCTCTTAGTTCTAAATTCAAACAGCACGCCGTTTCATACAACATTGCAGGCGCGCTCTTCTTTTGTTTTTTCAGTCTACGTAAATATGATACTTCGCGTGTTCTTTATTCAAAAATAAAGACAATATTTTCGCGCATGTTTAAGAAAAAACTATTTTTAGTTGGATATACATCTTTGATTTTTATTTAAATATCTGATATTTATTAGAATATCAGTGGATATTATAATATTATATCATATTGGATATATATCATGATATATATCCGCTGATGTATATCCTCGAACTCTTTTAACTATTGCGATTCTTTGAACAATATAATATCCCGTTAGGGATGTGCGTCGTCTATTTTTAAAGAAAAAAAATTGGCCAAGATCGTGTCGGACACGCCCATATGTAGGGTTCTGTAGCCTTATATAATTACTTATAATAAAATATTTATCTTCAAAATTTTATTTCAAGCTTATACAAAAGCTGTATAATGATCGTTTCACCTTTAAAGATTAAGTAGTTTTTGTTGAAAAGGTTTTTCCTAAATATTTCGTAAACGATAAATGCTACACGTTTTTGTATAGTTTTTATTGCAACTACAACTAAAGGACTATAATCCATATTTTTTTCATAATTTTTGCATTTATAGTTTTAAGGATATGACTGGATCTTTGTGACAAATACTGCAACATTGAATGCAAATATCTCGAGACTGAAATTTTTCAGACTTTTATTCAAAGAAACCTCCATTTTATTTTAAAAGAACTGCTAACGATACCCCACTCAATATACTACAAAAATAGTACATTGTTTAACGAGGAGAGAACATGACCGATTCCCACGAGGGTGTAGTTTGAGGCCCGAAGCGCAGCTGAGGGCCTCAATACACACGAGTTGGGAATCGCATTTTCTTCCGAGTTATACATAGTGCTTTATACTACACCTATGAGGAAAATATAATCAAAAATCCTTGTAAGATAAAGAATGATATCACTTACATGAGAAGATAACTTAAGAACATTTGAAGTGTCATCATCCATGCGAACAGAACACAAACAAACAAAACACATATTAATACAGTTACACATTACATCGAAAACGCTAAACACTTAATTTACATTAAATAAGTCATATAAATCAAAGAACGAAAAAGAATTCGCGCGGACATGTTGATTTTGCCATATTTTTTACTTAAAAATATAAAAGAGACAAATGAAGCAAAGCACATACTGCCAAAAAATGTAAGTGGCCAGTATCATTTTGTGGGCTTCGACATACAAACTTTTTGTTTTTTGGCATTCGCCTGTTTCTAGTTTTGAATTATGAATTTAAAAAAAAAAATAGGAGGGGAGAAAATACTTTCTCCCCTAGGGGAGAAAGTAAATCCCATATATTTTTGCCGCCCGCATATTCGTTCGCTTGGATTTACGTACTTTCTTTCCTTTTTTTAAGTAAGAACTAATATACTTTCCGAATAGGTGTAGTATAAAATATATTTTTTGCTCCCCTTTCACATGTATGGGTGTTCTTGACGTTATACTTTTTTTATTTCTTTTGTGACATTGATACAATTTTCTTTGTAATAGACTCGCTTGTGACTTTCTAAAAGTGTTCGTAAGAATTTATTTGGAAAAAATTATTTGACTTTGACTTTGACTTACTGAAGTATTTTATTGTACCATGGACAAACTAGGCATTTCTTAATATTCCTTCTTCCTTGATCTCTTAACTCAGAAAGTTCCTCTGCCTACTAACATTGATATCCTTCTTAATACAAGAAATAAATATATATATGTAGCTATTGGTAAATTTTGTCAGCATAATAATTTAAAACTTTGAATATGATCTATCCTATGTATTTATTTGTTTTATGATTTTATTATAGCTATATATTTCCTCATGTGTTTTCACTCTTATTTTCTGAACTGTTTAATCGACGTGACGTCACTTGACCTATTATGTAATTGGGAGGAAAACTGCCTTTTTCTCCCGCTAGGTGTCGCATGGGCGACTGTACCTTGAGAACTGTCAAATTGTACCAACTTTTGTAAACAAATTGAATATTTTTAGAATATTATCGGTAAATGCCACAATGCAGTGCATTTAATTGCAAAAATAGGGGAATTCATTTGTTTTCCAAAGATTACAAATAAAGAAAACAGTGAGAGACAGTGGGAAAAAAAATACGTATTAAAAACTTCAATGCAAGTGATGCAAGTTGAATGTGTTCAGCGCATTACAAAGAAAGTGATTGTATTGAAAAAAATATCGTTTATGTTAAAAAAACTGATAAAATCGCAATACACATGTGACATTGACACGAAATAAGGTACAGTCGCCCAGAGCGCCATCTGTATTTAGCTTTTAGTTTGGCTCCTCATTAATCATTTACTTGACACTGGCAAAATGTCCCCATAGGGACCATTGCTAAAAAAAAAAAAAGGCATTTCTTACAAGTTGGTTAAGCCTGAACCTGTAAATGTCTGGGTATTAATGTAAGTATGTTTGGAAAGAAAAGAAGGAGGAGGAACATTCTCACACCTGACAACGGACCAGAAAATTATAGGGGTTGCTCAACGAAACTGAACAACTTTCACCAGGAAGATTTCCAGGTTTTTTTTTTATTTGTCATACAAAATTACCTCAGAGAGACAATTTGTATTAAATAGCCATTTCTTTTTCTTGAAAGTTGTTCAGTTCTGTTGACTGAGCAATCTTTATCAGATTCTGGTACGCTGTCCCTTACACCCAGTATTTTTATCGCTCCCAGATAAGCATGGAACAAAAATAATATACTAAAGAGTAATTAATATTTTTTCAGGTGGGAGAATCAGCCGCAGATATTCAAAAATTCTTGGCGCAATGCGAGGAAAAGATGGTGTTTGACGAGAACCACAAACAAGTGGTGTTGCTATTCGGGATCACTGGTGCTGGGAAAACTTCACTCATTCAGGTAAATGTAAATTTATCTATATTTGTGATACCTATACCTATATCTATATTTATTATTATCTACTAGCTGTGTCCGCGAATTCGTACGCCCGGTTTGTATGAAAAACACGCAGTGTCGAACATGCTGAAAACGCTTCTCCGCACATAGGAGCGGGATCTGCTAGCCTGCGCGCGGATGCGTATTTAACATTGTCTGATTTATTGTCTTTGCATGGAAAACACGATTCCGCGCGCGGGCTAGCAGATCCCGCTCCTACGCACGAAGAAGCGTGAATGCAAGCAAACAAGCAAGCAGGCATACATCACTGGCAACATAATCTTGAAGGGTATGTCGGGAGCGAACTGGGCTCGCTGCACTCGCTTATCACGTCGTACGAAGGTTATCCACTTAATCTATCCGTGTCAGGAACGTCGAGATGTCGAGAAAGTCAAAAATGTCGAGAAAGTCGAGAATGTCGAGAAAGTCGAAAATGTCTGGAAAGTCGAGAATGTCGAGAAAGTCGAGAATGTCGAGAAAGTTGAGATCTCGAGAAGTCGAGAAAGTCGAGAGTATCGCGAATCTTGAAAGGTCAAGAACGAACCACTTTCCTTAGAAGATATGACCAGCATTAATGATAAAGACACTAAGGTTCTGCCTACACCACCAGCAGATATACAAATAACACCTAAATCTGTAGCACTCGTAGTAAAAAACATGACACGTGAAAATCTCCGGGTCGCCTTAGTATAGAACATTATCATGTATGGGAGTGATGAGATCTTGATGTCTATGGAAATAGTTTCTGTAGTCACTGGATAAATGTGCACGGGGCCCAAAATAAAAAGTAATCCTACGTGATTTTAATTAATTATTTTATTATTATTATAGCCCTATTATTATTATAGACTAGCCAGTAAGAAACACGACGCTGCGAACGCGTACAAAAATCGTAGATGTAGGTCAGAAGGCAGCATCCCTTAAGTGGGATTGGGCTGGACATGTCGCTAGGATGCCAGATGCACTTTGGGCAGGAAGAACTACACATTGGGTCCCTCTTAACGCGAGACGAGCACGAGGTCGTCCCAGAAAAAGATGGCGTGACGAGCTTGATGCATACGCCCAAAACTGGTTAGAGAAGGCTCAAAACAGGGAGGAATGGAAGAAGGGGAGGGAGGCCTTTGCCCTGCAGTGGGACACCTCGGGCTGTTAATAATAATAATAATAATATAGCCCTATTATTCTTCTAATATAAAAAAAATCATAAAGTAAAACTTGTTTGAAGTATTGTTAAAAAATAAAATCCGTGATTCAAAAAATACTGAAATGTCATGTTATAGGTTTATACTTAAAAATAATGCAAGTTTGATTTTAGAAACGAATTCAGAATCCTTTATTTATACGAAAATGATACCAAACTTGACCTAGAAGCTTAACTAGTGACTTCACCAGGATTCGGTGGAAAGCTGACATCTGAAAAAACTGATATCATAAATCTGGGTGGGCATACTTCGAAATCCAACCTTAGGTCCTACGTATTAGTCCTGCCAATAGTAAAAGTTTGGTTCATTAACAGCCGTATATTTCTGTTTTTTGTCGTGTGGTCATGGGGCTAAAAGCCCCTTAGACAGAATAAAACAAGAAAAAAATTAAGAATTATATTTTTATTAATATATATAGGCAACTCACACGATGGAAAGTTTATTTTCATATTTTCTTTTCTTTTCAGTGGATTGCCGGTGATGACTCTAAGCTGATCTCAGTAGATCGTGGAGCAGGAAATTTTGTCATTGTAGACAATAACAGGATTGGTAACTCGACTATCATCTCTAAAACCACATACCCCGAACTGATAGTAGACAAAGTGACCGGTGAAGCTTTCTACGATTTATCTGGATTCGGTGACACAAGAGGTATCAAAAACGACATAGCAACGAGCTATTTTATAAAACGCATCATTGACCACGTCGATAAAGTGAAAATACTTCTTGTGACAAGTTACTCGTCTGTGAAACCAGGAGAAGATCGCAAGGAATTATTAAGGCTTCTAAAGCATGTTGTAGAACTTGTTCAAAATACAGATCGGTACCTAAACGGAATGGGCCTCGCTGTAACCAAAGTTGATAATCAATACAGTTATGGACAACAAGTCAGTGATGACGCTATTACAGCGAGTATTGTTCAGTTTTTAAAAGAAGTCGAAGACGATATTAGTAATCAGGATGTTGAAGAGGATTTCGATATTCGTGCGAAAATTTCAGCACTTTTATATACACTTACCGAAACAAAGATAGACCAAACTGGAGATAAAATAATTCTCTTTCAACGACCAGATGAAACGGGGCCATTAAGTTTGATGCCTGCATTTCAACGGAGTAAACAGCGTGCTCGAACTGTTATTACGAAAAATCTCCAGTTTATTTCGAAACACGACGAAGACTTTAAATACACAGTATCAGATGAAACAAAGCACAAACTCCAAAATTTAATCATTGTCATGAAAGAAAGTCTCGATAACAACGTTCTAAGTATAATACGTGATTTTCACAAATATTATGAAGAAACGATCAACACATTTCAATTTAAAATCCAAAATTCTATCAAAACAAGTAACATTGAAGAAGCAGAATCAGATTTGATTATAGTTCAAAACCTGGCAAAAAAAATAGAAGAAGGTTCCCAAAATATATTAACCCTCGCAATTGATATGAAGAATGTTCAGTGCTGTAAAAATATACCAATTCTAGTAAAAAATACTATGTCAAACTTAAATGTAAATATATCACAACAGGCCATTATCAATCTATCGTCTGAAGCTAACTTCTTAGAATTTATATATAAAAGTTCAATTTTAAGATTCAACTTTAATGTAAACTCTTTACAGCGATCGATTCAAGAAGAAGTAAACAAATTCAAAGAATTGAGTACACGAGTGAAACAATACATTGATCGCCTTTCAGGAACTATAGAAGAAAATACAAAAAATAGTTTCAAATTAGCACTAACTCATTTGGCAGAAAAAATATCGCAAACGAAAAATGACGCTTATGACTTAGCAGAATTAAAAACTCAAATGTTTAACCATTATAGCACATTGGTTGAATTGCAAAAACCATCGAATGCAGAAGAAAAGGTCTTAAAATTACGTGCTATTTTCACTACATTTAAAATAGAAGTCCCAAATCGCGTATTGCATAAACTGACAGATGCAAAATACGTTGATTTTTTTACTAACGAACTGAACCACTTGATTCAAAGTTTTAGTGGACTAAAAGAATGGTACGGATTTTTGGATAAATTTTATAATGTTTTGTCGTCTTATGATATACAAAGCAATGATGCAGTGCAAGCTCGGTGTAAATCTTTAACGCAAAGTATTGCTAATTACAGAGGAAGGAATGTTGAAAACACAAATTTTGATTTCATTTTACGGGATTGTAACAGGGGATTGTATGATAAGGAATTTAATAAAATTAAAAGTGTAAACCTAACGGTCCATAACGTCGAACTCTTAAATAGTGTAGTACATTTTACGTTGAATGATAATAGCTTATCTTATGTTTGTAGTAATTCTAAACTTATTGTCAAAGGTCGTTTTGTTAAATTAAGTGCTGTGAAAATGAACACTTGTTACGGAATGTCGACTCTGGAAATAATTGGCTTAGAGAAAGTTTTTATTGACAAAGATATCGATTTTACGGGTCAAAATATTAACATAATAGTAATGGCACCACAATGGAAAATTTTAGGAGATAGAAAAATCATTCTAGACGGTTCCCCAGGAGAAATTATTTACCCGATGAAAGCTGAAGCAGGTCAAGATGGCAAACCAGGAAACCCTGGAGGTAATGCTGGCAACTTTTTAGGCTACGGAGATATAATTGAAGGGTTTGAACATTTATTTGTTTCTGCCAATGGAGGAAACGGAAGTCCAGGACAAGCAGGTGGTGACGGAAAACCTGGAGTAAATGGTGCTGTTCCTGAAATAAAGTATGATGCTTTGGACTATGGTTCACTTCAAAGAGAGCGGCATGATAATGTTGACTATTGGAATAGAAGAAATTTTAGGGTCTCCCAGAACAACCGTTACCTGTGCGCTTTTCCTTTAATATTTTGTAGAGATTATGAAGTAAGAGGTACTTCTTGCAGTGATGGAGGGGATGGTGGTCGAGGCGGGCTAGGTGGGGCAGGGGGTGCTGCGGGGATAGTACGAGTTCCTTATATCGAGTTCAGTGCTAAGAATGGAAATGATGGAGCTACAGGCGCTCATGGACAAGGAGGACAAGCTGGACACTATTCAGCCACTATTTCCGTACATGAAAAAAGAGAATGTTATGTTCTCTTCAAAACGAAATATTATAGCCAAACTGGAATAGAGTACCACGAGTGTAGTTCAGGCAAGACACCACATGGCCCAGGAAATTCTTCTGGGAGACCTGCGAGAACTTTGCGAAATTCAAATGTTATTGATAATATCAAGTTCAGTCCTGCCATTGGCGAATTTAAAGCTTATTTGCAACAAAATCTGAACAATACTTTTAGAAAAAACTATTTACAGACTGTTATGAATAAAGCTCAGTTTTAATTGATTCCCAGTTTGTTATATCTTTTTGTCTTTTTACTAATTATAATTAGTTTTAATCAAATTATTACCAATACACTGGACACTAAGCAAACCTTTCTTTTCTGCACAGTTTTTATTACATTTTATGATTTTTTTCACATATTTTTTAGCAGACGGTTTTATTAGATATTTTCTATTTGCCTTTTTTCGCCAGTGTGTTATATTTTATTATTCTTATATAATTATTAATGTGCTATTTGTAATTTGTAGCTTCTTCGTTTATAACATTGTAGTAAATTAAGCACACCACATTAAAGGTTAATTAAATACAATGTAATCATGTTGGTTTTTAAATAAATTATCGTATTTCATATACCTGCATGAGCCTTTCATTCTCTCTCTCCTCGTCCCACTAAAAGTATTAATTTTATCGTGGGTTCAAATTAACAAAACTTTTAGGCAACTTCATAAAAATAGCTAATATTTGTGCCGATTCACTTACCCTTTTTTTGTTTGGTACCTTCTTCACCGTCTAACATTTGGATAAAAAAAGAGAAAGCAACACAAAAGCTGATTATAGGTAATCCTGTCAAGTAATAAACAAACGTCTCTTTGACAGGATTATAATCTGTCTCTTTTTTTGTTCAAATTCTGTATACAAAATTTGCGGTACGAAAAGTTTACAACAGAATCGGCATCAGCAATGGTTTATACAGGATTTATACAGTTAGTAAAAACAATTTCTGACGTAACTTTAGGGTGTTGACACAGAAGAATAAAATGCGTCAGTGAGTTCTCAAAAAGTGTGTGTCAAAATAACTGAAAATACCCATGAAACTGGACAACTTCAAAGTACAGAGGTCGCGACATGAAAAAAAAAAGGCCTTCTCATACTATGGTGTCAGAGGCTTTGTACGGGACGTCTAATTTTTGTTTTCATGTTTCGGCCTTTGTTTATTCTTTTTTTACTCCCAAAAGAGACTACGAAAAATCGAACTCATAAAAAACCAGTGAATATGATTCCGTATCACAGGGAGTGACGAATGGTTGGGTTTCAATTATCTGATTTACGACCCCTAGGAGCATGATAAATATATTATAACAATATTTTCGGGTTAATGTTTGGAGAAACTTTTTCTTCTATTTATACTGGGCTGGAAATTATAAAAAAACATAGAATATTACAGTTTTTTTTCTTTCCGGGTATAATTATAATGTCAATAGACGGATTCAGGGATTATACCGGGTGTAAGGGACAGCGTCCCGTAAACTTATAGGGGTTGCTCAGTCAACGATACTGAACACATATCATCAGGATTTTTTTCAGGAAATGAAAAAAAAAATTGCTTTTCCATACAAATTGTCTGATCAATGTGGTCATTTTGTATGAAAAAGCTAATTTTTATTTTCATTTCCTGAAAAAAAATCCTGGTGGTAGTTGTTCAGTATCGTTGACTGAGCAGCCCCTATAAGTTTGCGGGACGCTGTCCCTTACACCCCGTATAATATAGATCGGTACGCAAAGCAAAACAGTTGTGGTCACAGTAGAGCTTGGTAATACATACATACATAAAATCACGCCTTTATCCCTAATGGTAATACCACAGAATAATAAAATATTATCTAAGTAATACAAATACACCCAGTGTTTGTTTCATAAAAAATAACAGTAGTTAGGTATGATTACATCAATTTGAATTTCGTCTTCGTAGACCGCTACGTAAGTATATCTACGACTAGAGTCAGGGCCGTCTTAGCACATTTGCCGCCTGTAGGCTATTCAAATTTTGCCGCCCCCTCAACCCATCCCATCCGGCTTCACCTCAGCCGTTTTTTTTTTGGCCTGGCCTGAAGGTATAGTATTAGGTGGTCCCACCCACACCTATGTCGCAAACAGTCTTACATCCGAACCTGTCGTCGGTTCTCGTCGGATGTCGTCAATTGTATATGCGGTTGTCGTCGTTTGTCGTCGAACCGATGACTTGACGACAAGCTCGAATACATAAAAATGTCGCAGACTGTTTTCGACATGGGTGTAAGACGACCAATATTATTACATATAACACAATAATAATGATAAAATATACACTATTAGGGTTTTGATTTCAGCCAGAAACTATTTTTTTTTTTTTTTTTTTTGGCGAATTTTGCCGCCCCCCAAAATCTGCCGCCCTAGGCTTAAGCCTACTCAGCCTAGTGGATAAGCCAGGGCTGACTAGAGTCTGTTCGAAAAGAGAACAGGCATAGAATCGGAGGGCGCACATTTGTATTAACTATCCCACGGCTGGTTGCGTGGCGTTTATGCCTAGGTCTTTGACCTAAAACCTCCAAAATTTAATGTAGAAGGTTACTGTTAAAGACTTGGGCATAATCCTCACATGATCAAGCGACAGTTAATTAAATACAAATGCGCGCCCTCAAATTCCATGCCTGTTCTCTTTTCGAACAGACTCTACGACTGCTAAGAAACGGCGTAGTCCTGTGACGTCATTGCATGAACGCCAGGGTCGTGGATCAGACATGCACCACCGGGGCGGGGGCAGCTTAAATAGAAATGCTACTTTAATCATCCCCTACGAAAAACTAAGTTAGCATTTCTATTAGCTGTTCTATCAAAATAGAAAGGCTAGTTCAATAAGTCCCTTGGAACATTGCGGAAAAAGACGGAAAGCCCAAGAGGGGGGGGGCGCAGCCGTTGTCATATAAAAAGTCCATCTACCAACCCCCACTTCGCTGACAGTAGGTTGTGTGAGGTTCCATTGAAACACCATGGATCGAACGAAGTGAGCGACCGCGCGAGCTGCAGTGGAGAGGCTGTTATACAGAAAACCTCCCTGTTAGTTAGGTTACGTGAGATTTATTTCACGGAACCCCGAAAGATTAAAATTGAAGTTGGAATCGGGAATTGGGAATCGGGAATCGGAATCAAAATCAGGATCGGAATCATCGGAATGGGAACCGAAATTGAAGTTATGAATATTCTGAATACTTAGGTGTCCCGGTCGATGCTTTTAATAGTAATCGTTACACAAACTATATCAGGGATTTAAAAACTACGGGTTGTTAATTTTAATTACACTTTTACTATACTTTTGCACTGCTCCCTCAGCTCCATTAACCATTTCCTGTACCTAGGTTGCCTGGAAGAGATTGCCACTTAGCAATAAGGCCGCCTATATGTGCACTAATATTCTTTGTTTGTTGTTTCTGTATGTGTTTTATTAAGTGTGCAATAAAGTATATTGTATTGTATTGTTATTGACTCGTAGGTATGTCATTTTGAAAACCCAATGAAATAAGAAGAAATGAATTAAAAAGAAAATATTAAAAGGGATCTTATTCTAGTATAGTATTATATTATCTGTGCCTTATCTCAAGTTGAGTCAGGTTCATATTCTTCAAACAGATAAAAAATACCAAAACAACATTTTTAATACGTACTCGGAAAACCCACCCGATAAACTCAAATTATCAATATTCTCTTAAAAAATGTACAGAGGTCAAGTACTTATCAATACTCGTGTATCTTTGGAAAGTTGCAAACATACCTAAATAAGAATTCACGATGACTTTATCTAAGTTCGGTTATGTTACGTGCCTGTATCCGTATATCTTTTTTTATGAAATAAAACTTTACGATTTTTATTATTATTATATAGCTAGCCTATTAGATTTCTAGCATCTGCTGGACGGTACTTAGAAATAAGCTTTACTAAGAGTACTATTGTTACCATAGATTAAGTTTATACATTATATAGATTAGTTTAATTTAAGGCTTACATGTTTGGTTAAGACCGTTAATGTAAGTTTCCTATAAATAAAGAATAAAGTATGAGATCCCATAGCTGGGCAATAAGGCCTCCCCCGCGGTCTTCCACTATTCAGATAAGCGTCAAGATCGTCACGCCATCTTTTTCGGAGTCTACCTCTTGACCTAAATCCGCCTTGAGGTAACCAATTTTACTTCCCATACTAAATGCGCTATCAGCAGATGTATTTTGTATGGAAGGTCAAAATTTATTTTTCGTGTTCAGTTTCATGGGTAGATACACATTGCTCGATGCATATACCCTTTCTGTTACAGGTTGTAGTATTAATAAAATGAACAAAAGATATAATCATTCATTACGCCGTCACCTGCCAGGAAGGATAGACTGAGGTATAATAATATTACAGGTCATATTTTACTTCCATGCTGGACTGGGAGGGATAGAAAAACATAGAATGTGCCAGCTGCATCTCCTCCCAGCTAAGGGATTCGAGGGTTTCAGTATATTGTAATTTAGGCGATGGGCTGACAACCTGTCACTATACAGCAATATACAGATCTATCTTAAACAACTCTCAAAACTTGTCAAACGTGACGGAACGACCTTTGTTTGGGTTGTTAACGCTCTGCCTACCCCATTAGGGATAAAGGCGTGATTTTATGTATGTATGTATGTATGTATATTTTATAATCTACGTTAGTTGGTCGCTACATGACAGTGACATACACGATTGTCTTCACAATGCACCCATTGAAGCTCTGCTTACCCCGTGATTTTTGTTATTTTAATACTAACTAAGTACATTTACTATTATTAAACGGTAAACAACGTTTTTTTTTTTAAACCAGTATGCTACTTATCTAGTTAGCTTGTCCGTCTAGTAAACTGTCTTTTTTCATAATTCTAACAGACCACTGGGAGTTTATAATTTGTTATTATGTACCTATCCAAATAGATTATTAATAGTTTCATAAAAATTGGTTTTCGTCTGCAAAATTGCGGTAATGGCGTACTTACCCTTAATGTCCAATTAATAAACAATTTAGGGCGTGCCCTTTTCGTTTGCCAAAAATTAGGGCCCATAATAACAAATTTATAGAGACAGAAAAACAATTTGTTACATCTTTGTTGTTGAGCAAGGTTGTTTCTTGTAAGGAAGTTTGCTAGCCCAGTTTGGTACCACCCGAAGGTGGCTATGGCTCGTATTTATAAAGCGCTCTCAAGATTGAGAGCAATATTAAGTTTGGATTTGACAAGTGGTTTGTACTGAAATGACATTTCTGATACAAACTCAAATTCGCTGTCACTCTTGAGAGCTGACTATAAATACGACCCTAAATGAGTTTTCCCGTGGGAATCGGTATTTCCTCGCGGTAAGAATTTAGGTAGTCTATGTCCTATTTTAGTAACTGTACCAAGTTTTAGAAAAGCCTGTGAGGATTAAATCAGGAGGAGGTTAAGAAGAAGGCAGAGAAATTTTACGATTACTCCACCGACAAGAGCGAAGCTCTTATAAATAATGACGATGATGATGATCAAGCTGAAGCGGGATAGAATATTAAAATATCCAAACATCTTAATCCTTTAAAATTGGTTAAGTAACTCTAGAAAGACTTAGGCTCGTATTTATAGAGCTATCTTAAGGTTGAGAGCAATATTGAGTGCGGATTTGACAGGTGATTTTGTACTGCAATGACGTTTCTGATACGAACTCAAACTTGCTGTCATTCTTGAGAGCTGATTATAAATACGGGCATTATACTTTGTCCAATGTAGCTTGAGTCCTGTGACAGCAGGTAGGAAATATCAAAAAAAACAGGTGCGAAAGAGACTCCTTCATAACAGTATGTGTTTGACATCTGTCAAAAAGATCAGGCTATGTTGTACAGAGTATAGTAATATTTTCAGTAACTGACACAGAAGAGGCCCCCAGTGACTTCTCAAATCAGGGGTTACTGATGACAGGATTACAGTATCATCCATAGAGGAAGTAAATAAAACTAGCGTTTGTATCATCATTAGTCTTTCATTACAATGGGAATAGTGCTTGATAATCTTAGATTGAAATTTGCATTTTAATACATACCTAAACCAATTGCAGCATTTCTTAAATAAGAATTCGCTGTATTATTTGTGCATGCCATTTTAAAATCACTTTATAGTTCCACTTAAAGGCGATAAAAAACGCAGCCACAAATATCCCCACACAGTTATTTTTTTTCATTTTTGCGGTTAGAGCTGAAAAAGGCCGGCATCGATTTTCAGTTTGCCCGTAGCCGCTAGTGTAGAAAAGTCTAAAGGCGAATTTTTATAATCCACTGATTGCTCTACATATTTTACCTGATTACGGCAAAGATAATTCTTTTATAATTTGTTATCTTTACGGAGAAGTGTATAACTGATATTTATATAAACTGATACTTTCGTTTAACAGATAGGTAGGTGCCTAGTTCTCTGTCTCCGCAAACAATTTCTTCCAGAAAAAGTTAGAAGT